>JASANB010003953.1:0-36744 GCA_030248155.1 Sabatieria punctata
GTGAGGACCTACTACACGCGGTGCGCGTTGGGGTCGTCCATCATGTCCAACTCATAATAGTAGTATGTTTGAAGCGGGAATCGAGCACTGGATAGCGTATGTAGGCTACTCAGTTGAAGGTCTTGTTTTGGTTGTTCTCAACGGGCTCATAATGGCAGTCAATTTTCGCTACAGTAATCTGCGTCTCGGTATGACTGTTTCACACTGCAAAGTCTTGCCTTGGCTGACTTGTTGAGAGGACTCGGTTATTTGTTGGCCGGAGTCTACCGGCTGTATTTGATCGTTACAGATCAAGCTGCCGTTCTTAGAACGGCCTGGCAGTGTCTCTGCACTGCACATAATCTGGTCTGGATAATCGGGGAGCCGAGTGCGGCTACGATGCTGCTCTGCATTAGCATCGACCGTCTTATCACTGCTGCTTTTCCTGTGCTCTATTTCGAGAGCTCCCTCAAATATTCCTATGTGTTAGTTGGCTTGTTCTTTGGATCTGCTGTCGTAGTTGGCCTAGGAGTGGTGGTGGTCTCTCTGTTGGAAGAAAACGTAGCTAGATACGCGGCTTTTTGCTTCACCGGCTGGGCAATGGGAGAAAATCACTCCTATCGCCAGTTTTATCAGTACACGCAAATAACCTGCTATATCCTGTCAATCGTAGTTTACCTATGGGTGCCACCTTTGTATTACAAGAACAGAATTCAAGTGCTGCCAGTCAAGTTGAAGAGTCTGCCAAGAGAGGTGGACAGACAGAAACGACTCATGATTACAATGGGCATATCTACTTTCTTTACGCTGATTTTCTCCTTTGGCCCCAGAGCTGCCAGCATAGTGTTGCAGTCGGTCTATAAGGAAGAGATGTCAGCCCAACTGTACGCGGCGATCACGAGCAGTTTTGGCCTGGTGGAGAATGTAAATCCAGCTTGCAATTTCTGGCTCTATTTCATAAGACATCAGGAATTTCGACACGCACTCGGCATGTTCCTTAAGTGCAAAGGCCGGAATCCCAACCCAACCATGCCCAACAGCAAACGAGCCAGTGTGATGCGATACAGCCGAGCCAATAGCAGAGTCTCCATTGAACCATCAAAAATGCCCGAGGAGATGTGAAATACTGACTTCGATTTTATAGTCAGCCAGCATTATGCATTGTACTGGGGACGCGATCGCCCTACATAGAAGACATGCAAAGTCGCAGCCTAACAGCATCACTAGCTTCTAACAGCGAAGCCAACCATTTCGCTCACGTAGTTTTATTCACACGTCTGCAGTCAAAGCCTACAAATTGCCAACTGCCTTTTATACGGCTTTCTGACGTAAATTAGAAATTAACTCAGTCTAGACTAGATCATAGTACTGCAAGGTGTAAGCGATCCACACCGAACCGAACAACAAGGCAGAAGCAACGACAGTAGAAGTGTGGCGCGCTTTCCAACGACAGTTGGTCAGAAAGAAAACGATGTTTGACTCAGTGCGCTCGATGAAAATGGTGTAGATCATCACAGCTGCCATCAGACTCATCACAACAGCACTGCAGAGCACGAAAACTATTTGGAAGAGCAGTGTCGGCATAAACATCGCTGCCAACAACAACCAGTCAGTCGACTTGACTCAAGCAAAGCAGAAGAGAGTACGTAAGGCAAGATAATGACAGACAAAACGGCCAAACAATTTCGCAGCCTCTCGCTTGTGAGACGAGCGGAAAGGTCCCTGGGGAGGTTGTTAGAACGTCACAACATCATACCGATTTGCTTTACTCAAGGCAATAAGCTCTCTTGTGTTCCGATTTTAAGCAAAATCCAGACTTACGTACTTCCAACTCCGTAAAGCTTGCTGAGCGTGAAATAGGTGCAGGCGTTCCAGTGGAAAATGATGTAGATGGTTGAGACCATTTTTATGACTCGGAACACGTTAGGAAAGTTGGTGCGAGTTTCTGTGCGATCGGCGAACGCTGAGATCCGGTGGCAACGGAGAATTCGGTTCAGACGAACCAGCGGCTGACCCGGCATCAGAACGTACAGAAAGTCGGTGGGTGCAATGCTGGCCACGTCAAACCAGAAGAAAACGCTTTGTGTATAGTTTTTCAGTAGTTTCTTGGGATTCTTCACCATCACTCCGTCTTCCAGGAAGCCTGAACTAGCATTTTTATTAGATAAAAACGAATGCAAAGCCACGTGTACCTTTCCTTGACTCGATTAGTGTATCAGCAAGATAGAGAAAGTCTGCGAGATAGTCCAGGATGATCCAGAGTTTCCAGAACCGAAGTTGCATGTCATCAAAAGCCCATCGAGCGATTATCATCATCAAGTTGTACAGACAAGCCACTGATACCAAACAGGTTTCGTAATAGTAAGATGACTTGTGTGGGTCGACATGAAACGACAGAAATTCACTGAAATTTAAACCGCACTCATTACTTAGACAGTTAGTTGTCACATTGTTTAATTCGTAGCCTAACCAGTAGCAGGTTATATTCATCAGAAACGGACAAATTTACAGTTCAGAATTGCTGCCACTCATAATCGTGGTGACCGGTCCAGACTAGGACACACACAGTCAGTGGCGTACCCAGGGGGTGTAGGGTGTGTACACCCCCGTTTGCGATGGAGGTACATTATATACTAAAACTGTCTATTTTATGCTCAGAATACCTTTAAATGCGTTTTCGAAGGCTAAATTTTCAAAAATTTCTCGCCCTTGTCGGGCAGAAGCCCAACCAGGCCACTTTAAACTACTAAAATTTGTAATTTCTGTCAATTTTAAGCTCATAATACTTTTAAACAATTTTTGAAGGCTAATTTTGCGAAATTTTCTCGCCCTTGTTGGGTAGCGGCCCAACCAGACAACTTCAAAATTTTACACCCCCTTTGCAAAATACTGGATACGCCATTGAACACAGTCGACTCGATTGGAGTACAGAGTGGTACTGACAGGTGTCACAATTACAAATAGATTTGAATTTAGCGGGATTTACCCATCTGGCTTGAGTATCTGAACCTAACCCGAATTTCCGACCAAGATGGACTACGATAACGAACAAATTTGAAGAAAGACACAAAGAAATTAATCCATCCAAACTCACAGCACTTCTTTCTTTGCTTTTTCTGTGAAGGTAAGGGGTGCTTGGATGGAATTCGGGTCCTGTATGTCGGATGCCACCGAGAAATGATCCAGAAAGCCATTCTTCGCATTTTTGTCGTCGTCGGCGTATTCTTCTTCTTCCTGTTGGCTCAACAGCCATTTTCGAATGGTCTAGACAGACAGTTTTTGATAAATCCCAGCGGCTTAGAGGAATCTTCAAACCATCATCGTTCGTACGACGTCTGCCATGTCCGGTTTGTTAACTTTCTTTGGTTTGGTTTCTGCTTCATTTCCATTTGCTGCAGGTGGTTCACCTTTGCTGGAGGCTTTCTCGATTTCTAAGCAAAGCTAAGCTAAATAGTTGGTTTCGGTCGGAATCAGGAAGTGAAACTTACTGTCGCTGGGTCTTTCATTTTTGCGAGACGGCAGATGACCGTTGGCTTGAGCCATGGGTGAGAGCGCAATTAGCGGCTTACCGCGGTCACAGAGCGGTGAGCTAATTTCCAATCGGTAACCAAGGCAACGTCAAGCCATCGAATCAACAGCTAATAATTTGCACCTTATCTTTGCCGACAAGTCAATACTAGGCTCGCATACACACGTGTCCTCCAAAGCTCTGCTTGCATCCTCTGCACATCGTCTGAGATGGCTCAGTCAGCTGAACCCAAGCCCGGGCCCAGTCATCAACCCGATGGAGTCTCACTTCGCTCGCACACCAAGTTCTCCACAATGTCCAAAGTGATAAAGGTACAGTCAGATCGGCATATTTGTGCGCATTTTCAATGAGTAAGCCTAAGTAGCGGATTAACTGGGCAAAAGCTTCTTGGCAAATTAATCCCTAATCCCACCGCGCAGCTTTTGCAGGGAATTAGTAGCTGGTTCAAAGGCAATAAGGTAGCGTCAGAAGCAGAGTTAGGCGAGTTCGCGCAAAAATTCGGAATGGCAGGCAACCAGGCGCAGATGGCCAGTCAGAAAGAACCGGAAGAAAAGAAATCATTGCTCAAGTACGTATCCGTCTTACTCTTCTGAATGGCGTCAGTTAATTTACATAAGGCAGTTCAAAGTATTGCAGACGTGCGCAGGACTGGGTGGTGGATCCGTCTGGCCAGTTTTACTACTGGTGGTTGTTGGTGGTTACGATAGCCGTGCTCTACAATGTGGCAGTGATAATTGCTCGAATGGTGTTCGACGATTTGCAAAACTGGAACAACTTTATCTATTGGGCGCTCTGTGACTATCTCTGCGATCTCGTCTACCTGGCCGATATGGTGGTTAAATCAAAGACGGGTAAGTAATGAGTGTTTCCATTGGCTGGTTTAAACGAAAACCGTCAGTCAGAGAAAACAGAACTTTTAAATGTCACTAACTGGTTCCCAGTCATCCAGCGTGTACCGCTACTCGTTCTGCCTACTCTTTACACTTGTGCGAGATGGGCGTGCTCTCACTACTAATTTTACTTTTCTCTCTTCTGCACTTGTCGTATAGTCAGGGGGGTGAGGGTGGGCTGGGTCCAGAAGCCACCGGTGGAGAAGGAGGAATGGGTGAAAGCGAAGGCGGTGGAGGAGGCGAAGGTGAACGCGGTGGAGGAGGAGGCGAAGGTGGAGGTGGAGGAGGCGGAGAAGCAGAAGCTGAGCTAGAGACGCCAACAGCTCCGCCGAATCCATGCAAGAATGGTGGGAAATTGACCGTCGATGATGTGTGCGAGTGTGTGCCTCCCTTTGAGGGTCAATTCTGCCTCAAGGTCAACTGTCGTAAGTTTATTTTTTATACCGATTTGGAGTGATTGAATAGTACTGGTTCTTTAGACCACGGAGTAGAGAAGAATGTGCTTGTCAAAGACCAAGGCCGGTATGGTGAGATGACTGAGTATTGTCGCTGCGAAAAAGCTTGGCACGGTTCTACCTGCGATGTTCCCATTTGCTACAACAATGGCACTGAGATAGAAAAGATGTGTAGTTGCACACCGAGATACACTGGAGTACACTGTGAAGCCATTGCCCCTGGTGCTTGTGAAAACGACGGTTTCTTAGAGAACGGGAGGTATAGATTCTGTAATTTACAGCAGAGTTTGTATTTTTGCAAGTATTTGCAGATGCAGCTGCTACGGCGACTGGGAAGGAAAGTTTTGCGACCAGCCGTTCTGTAACTCCGGAAAGCTGAATCTGAATAAAACCGGTTGCATTTGTCCGACCGGCACTGAGGGTCCGTTCTGCAAAACTGCTACAAGCTGGGTGCTGGAAACTGCGCAGAAACCGCGCGGAATCCTGGCGACTGTGGCAATAGTGTTGGCTGTGTTTGGAGCGGTGGCTATAGTTGTGGCACTGATCATTGTGTGTCTGAGTCGGTTCAAAGATACCAGTCGCTCTGAAAGACAGCCGCTACAAAGAAACGCCGTTCCTGCGGTCGGTTACGGAGGAGACAAACAATTCTAATCTTGCGCTTCTGTTCTGTTATACGTACTGCACATGTAACAGGTCATACATGGATTTTGGGGCAGAGTCTTAAATAAGTAGAAAGGGCTGTGGTATGGCCGTGCAAAGATTACGAAATGGCATGAGGGGGTTCATCAAATCTTACTGCTTATTAAGATTTTGGCAATTCCTTAAGTAATTTTCAGGTTACAGCTATAAAGTGCAGAAATCAGTCAAATTGCCATAAATTTGATTGTTTTATGTGCGTGCTATGCATGCAATTTTAGTCTCGTTTTAAAGCCATTGGCAATTTTCTCACTTTCACTTTAATGACCGCTTAGATTAGCTGCTAGACTACCATTTACTACTCAGGGCTTTCCAATTTTTGAGATGCCAAATGGCCCCAATTTTGGCTCCAACTTTCCAAAAAAAATGAAATTTCGGGGTGGGTAGCAAAATTATAACGTAATTAGGTCAGTGGAGGTCAGGAAATTATTACGACCCATTACCATAGGAGAGAGGGGCCCGAAAATGGCCAAAAACAAAATTGCGTAATTGTTGCACGTCTCCGAACAGAAACCTATTTATTAGAGAAACGACAATTTCGGGATGAAGCGTTGTTCACATGTGCAGAGAAGTACAACTAAAATAGCTCAGTCTGCGTGATTTTAATGATTTTTGCTGCTTGAAGTGTTTAGAATGGTGGCCTAATTCAGTGCAGTGGCGTACCAACGGGACGGGGTGTAAGGTGCGTGCGTACATCCCCTTTCTTCTAGTGGAGATAGGAAGATAAACAAGCTCATCTCTCTTCAGTATTTTGAAAAAACCTGTTTATTTTGCTCTCAGAATGAGCTTTTGAATACGTTTTGAAGGTTAATAATTTTTCAATTTTTTCGTCCCATCTGGGCTCAGACATCCTCAAGATTTTACACTCCTTCTCAAAATCCTGGGTACGCCAACCGGGGTCCTTGATTTTTGATAAATGAGTTTCGTGGGTCAGGAACCCATCAAGCCTCTACATGTATGAGTTTCTTATACATAAGAAATGCAGTGCTCGTCCAATAATTCGTATATTCATTTTACCTACGTGCCTACGTGTTTCTCGGCAGAGAAGCCCTACTATACTTGATAGTCTGACTGGGTTATAAAGAGTTTCAGTTTGCTTTTTGATTCATACCTATCCGCCCACTCCTTGAGGCGGCGTTTGTATTGACTCGTCGAGTGATCGATGAGCGTTGCTAGCGGCCCCGTATCGACTTTTCGGGCAGTTAGCTCTAGCAACCCAAATCTGGCTCTTCGGTGCTTGTGGCCGCAGCACAGCGGCAAGAAAACGTTTGCCAAATAAAATATAGACGAAATGTTTCCCAACTGCACCGGCGATGAGTGTGTTGGACCAACTGTTGCTGCAGCGGAGTACGCAGCCGGAGTGACTGTGAGAAAAGTGTTCATGCTGCTCAGCTTGAGCGTTTGCGCCGTCGGATTCCTGGTAATGGTGGTGGCCAAAACAAAATCTGTCATACAACTGAAGAACTCCAGAAGCAGGTCGCTACAACGAGTCTCCAGCCTGCACAACGGGGACATTGTGGCCGAGAAGCAGCAGATTCTTCCTGAACAGTGAACCAGTTTCTGAACGTGCACCTTGTAAAATACTCGCTGTAATTATGCTCTAGCTGTATTGAATAAAACTACCTCAAACCGAAATAATGATGGACAGCAAATACCTGTCCCACACCAACTAAAACTGATTCGTTTTGTAGTATTGAAATTCTATGTTTGTGTTGTTTCATTGCTTGTTTATAGTCGGTAAAATCTTTCATTTGGTGCCGAGACCTGAGCGGGCTGGGTTCAATCAGTGACCCAAAGCTGACTTCAGGTTTCTTGGAGCAGGGTTTGCTGGTGAAGAACACCAAAACCCTTGCCTCTGCTTATGTGAAGAGTGGCGATTTCAAGACAGACGTGTGCAGTGTGCTTCCGACAGACTTTCTCTACGCAGTGCCCTTGTTCAACCACAATCCAGCCATTCGCCTCAATCGGTTGTTGCGTGTGCCGCGCAGTCTGGAGTTCAGCGAGCGCACTGAGACACGCACCAACTTTCCCAATGCCTTCCGAGTCTTCAACGTCATCCTCTACATTGTCATCATAATTCACTGGAACGGCTGCATCTACTTCGCTCTCTGCGAAATCATCGGACTCGGCTCCGACACCTGGGTCTATGGATGGAACAACTCCCAGAGTCTCAATGTGTATGCGTTTCTGTAAAACTTGCTTTTAGTATCTGCGAAATTCTCTGTCAGAGCGATTGGCTTGGACGGTCTTGTCTGAATACCGAACGTTCTCAAAAACCATGCGAAATCGTCGTTTTTCTTACACAAGCTGCTCTCATTGCTCTGGCTAGCCAAACCATGCTATTGAAAAGCTCATGCAGTTTAGAATTGGAAAAACGACTAATTTGCATTCAAAGAAGACCCTCTAAACCCATCTCTCGCTCACAGTGGTTCATGAACTACTTTGCCTACTTGTGAAAATCAATTTGAATTTGCAGTTATGCCGAGGACACGCTGACTCGCCGATACATCTATAGTTTCTACTGGTCCACACTGACCCTGACCACAATCGGAGAAACGCCTGCCCCTCGAACGGACATTGAATTCGCCTTCGTCACTGTCGATTACCTGATGGGAGTGCTGATTTTCGCCACCATCGTCGGTCAAGTAGGCAGGTGAACGATTTCCGCAGGCAGACCAGAACAAGCCAGACTGCAACTGAGCCGTTTCAGCATGATTTCTAATATGAGCGCGGCACGCACCGAATTCCAAAACAAAATGGACTCGATCAAGCAGTACATGAACTTCCGGAAAGTGGGCAAGGAGTTGGAGAATCGTGTGATTAAGTGGTTCGACTATCTCTGGTCTAACAAACAGTCGCTGAGTGACGAGGGAACGCTGGGCTCTCTGCCCGACAAGCTGCAGGCCGAGATTGCCATCCACGTGCACTTCGAAACGCTGCGCAAAGTGCGCATCTTTCAAGACTGTGAGGCCGGTCTGTTGGCTGAACTCGTGCTCAAACTAAAACTGCAGGTTTTATTGGCCTCGTTTTTCTATGGCCCATAGTCTAATCTATGTTTTCAGGTGTTCAGTCCGGGGGACTACATCTGTCGCAAGGGAGATATCGGCCGCGAAATGTACATTGTCAAGCGAGGCAAGATCTCTGTTGTAGCCGAGGATGGAGTGACTGTGTTTGTAACGCTTGGAGAAGGTGCCGTTTTTGGAGAACTAAGCATTCTCAACATAGCTGGCAGCAAGAACGGCAATAGAAGAACGGCTAATGTGCGCAGTGTAGGATACAGCGATTTGTTTGCTCTAAGCAAAGATGACTTGTGGGATGCCCTCAAGGAGTACCCGGATGCCAGGAAACTTATGATTGCAAAGGTACTGCTTTCCCCTACCACAAAACTGCTTTTGCGGTTTACTTTGGGCAGTTCCCGTTTAATCCTGAAATGGGTTTCCAGCAGACGGTACAATGTTTCAGTTCACTAGGCTTAGGCTTGGTTTCGTTTAAAAGCAGTTTGTCAGGTGGTTGAAGGGCCGGTCGGATGAAACTCTAACCACCGTACTGTTTATTTTGTTAGGGGCGTGAAATTCTGAAGAAAGACAATTTGCTTGACGAGAATGCACCTGAGGAACAAGAGACGTTGGACGAGAAGGCAGAGCAGTTGGACACTGTGGTGGACACGCTGCAAACCCGGTTTGCCCGTTTGTTAGCCGAGTACACCAATTCTGAACGCAAACTGACTGACAGAGTACAACTTTTGGAAGCTCAACTGGCCAAATACAAAACTCTGGCTGCCTTGCTCAAAGGAGCCTCTATTGACACTGTGGGCGAGGGGCCGGGTGACCCTAAGCCTGATGAATCCGTTGAATATTAGCGTGATTGATTGACTTATGTGTGTGCTTTACTACCGGTTGACATGAAATGTGCAAAGACACAAGTGCTCACACATTTTCATCTTCGAGTCAGGTCTCCTGCAGATTCCAGGTGTTCAGCGTTGGTGGCATTTGTTTGCACCCGAACAGTGCGCTCACTCCAGCTCTGATTTCTTTCTGTTTGCTAGTGTAAATGCCCAGATTGAGCAGCGGGTTCATGCTGCTAATGATCCAGCTCCAAATCGCAATCAGGTTGTAGTCGATAAAGGGAATTGTGTAAGACAAATACAAAAACATGCTGGGCAGACCGTGAAAGAGAAAGGTGAACAAACAACTGATTCCCACTGCCTTGGTGAATTTCCGCTGACTAGACAGCTTCTGTCGCACAGTGGCACTGGTATCAGTGGCCACAGTAGCCAGTCTGCGTCTGTAGGTAGCTATCACCAGCACGTACACCAGCACAGAACCAAACGAGCCCAACATCATGCAGTACTGATAGACTTTGAAATCCTCTGGCCTCAGTGCCATTGGGAGTATGCAGATTTCTCTAAACTCCATGGCCGTTTCTGGCAAAGAATGGTACAGACACCTACAGAACAGAGCTAGATTGAAAGCAAAGACGGACAGGACGATGGACCGTGCGTAGGTATAGTCAAGGGAAATGTAGCGAAGAGGAGTGATGGTGAGAAAGAGCCGGTCCAAAGAAATGACCAACATCAGTAGACTGGAACCTGCCCATGCCACAGTCCAACAGATTGCGTGCACGGTCAGCATGCACTGACGTCTGCTGGCTGCATGATCGAACGATTGATCCATGAGACGTGGTATTCGGTATAATCCTGCAAAAGTATGTCTGCTCTTATAACTCTGACAAAACCGCAATGCAAACAAACTAATAATTGTCTTTACCGCTGCTCAAGGTTCCAAGTCCAACCACAGCGTCGGTTAGCGCAAGTGCTGCTATTAAAAGGAACTGCTTCTCCACGCGCAGTGCCTCATGCTTGATGATTGTGAGAGCAAGAATGCTGTTGAATACGACCAGAAGCCCACCCTCTGTCACGTAAAGTAACATCCGCAACATTTCATGGTAAATTTTTTCGTCATTCCAAGCCAGATGCGTGCTGTTGTCGACCATCGGTAGGGTAGCAGAAATAGAAACTGACTCTATTTGGTACCGTTTAATAGCTTCCCTTGACACTTATTTCAACTTTGTTTGCGCCCTTTGAGATTTGGCTCGGTAGCATGCTAATTGCTGAGTTTGGGATTTAGGTGAAGTTGGATTGGGATTTGTTTCAAAGTTTATGCCAAATTCAGTTTTCACTGTCTATCACATCAATGAGCAGCTGAACAGATAAGTCATCAAGTGTAACATTGTGCAGTGATTAGAAAGAGTCATCATGTTCACCTAAACAAACGTAATAAGCAGCAATTTGCTTTTGATAAGCCAACCAAACGCCAGGTAGAGTTTCTTTAAATCGTTCGGCCACAGCTTGAATGCCTCGAACGCTTATGCCTGGATCTGAAATAAGAAAAAACTGCCTTTTCACTCAATCTTCGTGCGCAGTGCTTACAAAGAGACTCAAGCATTCGCATCATTTTCACTTGAGGGTGTTCGCCACAGATTTCCAGACCGTAGACACAACCCAGCGACAGACAAAGGAGTAGAACGGCAGAGGCCCGCATTTCAGAGCTGTTCAATACGTAGGTTTGCTCTCCTTGAAAGGGGCGCCAAGCTGGGAACTTGAAAGTTGAGGACGGTTGGCCGAATATAAATTGCCCCAGTCGATTAGATGGCACGCTTCATTAGTCCGATTCAAATGGTGTGTGCGCAATTTTTTTCTAATTAGATTGCCTCAACGCCGCATGCACCGTGCTTACTTGAATACCTGCCTCCACACAAACACTCGAATTAGAGTGCAACGCAATTACTTACGCTAGATAAGTTCTAATGCAACTGCGTAAACCGCCCTCTCGGTTTTGGGTGTGGGTGTTTGAAGTAAATTGTTTCATGTAATACTGCAAAACAATGTACAGTACAGTTTAGTCTACGGTACGTACAGTACAGTCAACATAAATAGCCCGAAATAAATAGAACTTTAGAACTGACGTGTGTACCAACTTATCTGTCAGGGCTCCTGTCCTGCCATTTGAGAATTACAAATGCTTATCTGATAAAAACAACAGCTTTCTGCTTCAACTGATAGTGAATTGTGCACGATGTTTTAAGCTATTCTAAAGCGGCACGTTACCGCCTCTGTTACGATGTCCAAACAGGTAAGGTAAACTAAGTTTTAGTGACTGGAAGCTTAATTGAATTCTCAATGTGTCAGGAAGCTTTTGAACGGCTGAAGCAAGTTGCTGAGTGCGAGACCACCAGCGACGTAATGCAACGCTACTATGACAGTCTTGCTGATGTTTATGATGACGATATGAGTTTGACTCGGCCTGACGGCCCGAAAATGTTCGCAGATTTTATTCTAAAGTTTTCTGAACACTACGACAAAAACGGCACTGTTCTCGATTTGGGGGCTGGAACTGGGCTGGTACGTAAGTAAGTCACTACGTAATCGTTTCTTAACCTCGACCTTTGAAGCTTGGTAATGAACTGAAAAAGCATGGTTTTGCCAACATTTACGCACACGACGGCTCAGCAAAGATGCTTGAAATTGCACAAAATCGGAAAATCTACAAAGAGTGTTATCGGGAAATTCTCGAGCCCAACTCACAATCTCAAGCTATTCCAAGCAATTTCGACATGATTGTATCACTAGGCGCTTTTCAGTAAGTTTCAGTTTCAACAAGCTCACATGACTTGAACTCAATCATTATTTCAGCACCAAGCATATGACAGAAGAGCACTTGGAAGCAATTATAGATTTAGTTAAGGTTCGAATTCATCTGTGCAATACGTATTTAGCATTAAATTAAATTTTGCCTTTTAGCCGGACGGCTGGCTTTTCATTGGATTTGTGGCCCGATCATATACGCCAGCGTTTAAAGCAAAGCTAACGGAATTTGAAACTGCAAACAAAACGAAATTAGTGGAGGTTTGCTTCAAAGATGATTACTACAGAGAACAAGACAGCACTGGGCGATTGATAAATAACCAAGCAGCTTGTATTGCTCTTCGCAGAATGTAATCTTGGTCAAATTGCAGTTTGTTTGGTGTGCCACTGACATGCTTGCATTGTACAGTATGTACCATCGTAGCTTTCCGTTCCACGTGATGCAGAGCAGCAGAGGCGCTAGTCCCTCCATAGGAGGCAGGACTGAATGTCAATCACTTGCGTAATTCCGAAACTACATTAGGAACGGAATTCATAATCTCAAGAGCACCTGACGTTGGCTTTATTACGCACTTGGCTAGTCCTTCATTCATTCAAGTTTCACTTATGTGCACGTCTGCTAAACCGATTGCATTCGAGTACATTTTGTTTGCTGTCACAGCTGTTTCCTTTCCGGTTACAGTGATTTTTATGCTTACCATAGTCAAGAACAGACGACGAGAGCCGTTTACCAGTCACTTTTTCTTGTTGTCCTTCAATCTCGGTGTCATCGACCTACTTTGCATGCTGAACACGACAGTCTTTATCAAAATTCGAACCTACGGATGGCTCGATCACTGGTTTCTCACCTACCCCAAAGGTTGGTTGGCGAGATACTGTATTCAGGGCAGCTGGATATTGGCCAATGCTCAGGGGCTGGCAGTTATGATTAGCGATCGACCGGAATTCCGGTTCCGGTTCCGGTTCCGGCCGGAACTGGCGGTTCCGGTTCCGGTCCGGTTCCGGTAAAAAAGGGTACCGGAACCGGAACTTTTTCATTCACTATTTTCGATGGATATTCAGTTACATCAAGTATTATTGCGCCTGTTTAATAAAGTGCGCAGCTCAGTGGGGGCAGTAGAATTTGCATGAATGGGGAGAAATTATGCAGTTTTCCTTGTTATGCATCATTAGAAGTGCCTCTAAAGACAATTTTCGGTGAAATTATGCAGTTACAGGTAGTGTTTAGAGCTGTATTGTCGTTTTCGAACAGGTTTCTCAACTGACTTAAGGTGCAAAACTGGAAAATTTGTTGTAAGTATCTGTACTAGCATGCTGAACCCATTTAAGACGATTTTCAACAAAAAAAAATTTTTTTTTTAAATTTTAGAAAAAAAGCAAAACTTTTGGCCTTCAAAAAAATTTTTTTTAACGACTGTGCCTTTAAGGCAGCTAAAAACATCTCCGAAGGTGACAGATCAAAGCTGAAACCTGAAAATGTTGAAAAGCTTCTCTTTCTGAAGTACAATTTGCGTGCTCTTGACTACTGTTATTGAAAAGTCTGTATTCTGTTGTTGATTTGAACTTCTGCTGATGTTTATAACAGGAATTTGTACACGACGTGCCTATAAATACGTTTCTATAAATTTTGGACCAAATATTGAAAAAGTTCCGGTTCCGGTTCCGGTTCCGGCCGGAACTGGGTGGTTCCGGTTCCGGTTCCGGTTCCGGCGAAAATTTTGGTTCCGGTCGATCGCTAGTTATGATGCTATCGGTTAACCGCTGTATTGGAATGGCTTTCGCTGGACGATACCATGAGGCAATCACAGACTTTTTACGATTATATAAAAATTTACACAGTTGTTTACAAAGTTGTATCTTGTTCTAGATTTGGAACAGTCGCGTCTCTATGTTCGCGTTAGTGTGGCCGTGGTTTTTTCCGTTTGCTGCCTGTTTTCCTATGTTTTTCACATCGTTCACTATCAGCAAAAACAATGAGACCTGTATCACTCAAGTGGTTTTCGATGACCTCCTCGTTCGGAATGTAAGTTGTATACTTATTTTTCTGTGTCTACCTTACCGTACTGATGTTACAGGCTTATTGGCTGGGGAGTTTATGTTTCAATACTGGTATCGTAGATCCTCTAATCAGCGGCCTGTACGCGTTCAGTTTCTACCGGGTTTGGCGTCTGTCACGAGCCATTGGTCCCGCTAATTCGCAAGGGGGCGGCGCAGCACGCGCGGAAATCAAATTGGCAATTATTACATTAATTATGTTTTCGTTATGTCTAGCCTACGCGTATATTCTAATCATGTCTGTACTCTGGACCAGCAATCATGGCAACGAGGAGGAAAACATCTACATCGTCTACATGTATCCTATCGTGGCAGATCTGTCGTTCGTTGTCAATCCCTGGCTTGTGCTGTGCTTTAGTCCTGCTACTCGACAGCATTGTGGTTGGCTGCTCAAGTGTCACACTCCCCCAGAACGGTCGGCCAGTTTGGCACTGGTGGCTGCTAGTCAGAGAGCTGTCACGCCTAGACCTGCCGTGGGAGACGGACAGTCGCAGCCACCAGCCGATCGCCTGAGACCGTCGGCTCTGATTCGGTTTAGTCGCAGTGCGGATAACGTTACGTTGTTCTGAAGACTTTACTTACTGTTACAGTACTGGGAGTCAGTTGAAAGAAAGCTCTGTGTTGCGGCACAAAAGATAAACAATTCCTAATTTAACTACTATTGCAACAGCCCACTCGGCGGTGATCTTCTCAGGCCTTTCCGGCCGTTCTTCTAGGGCACGGGCAGTATTGCGCGTCTTCGCCTGGAGGTCCAGTGGGTCCTCTCGGTCCGGCCGGTCCGGGTTGGCCTCTGCCTCCTGGATTGCCGGGCTGTCCAGGCAGACCCTGTCGGCCCGGTCCTCCTCTCTGTCCTTGACGTCCAGGTTGACCGGGTGGTCCTTTGGGTCCGCGTTCTCCACGTTGTCCTTGTTCTCCCGGGGATCCTTTTCCTCCGCCTTGACCATCGTTACCCTTGGGGCCTGGTGGACCAGACTTGCCGCCTGAGCCTGGATTGCCTGGCTGGCCTGGAAGACCGGGTGGTCCGGGACGACCTTTGTTGGCTGGTCGGCCAGCTTCTCCATTTTGGCCGGGTGCGCCCTGAAACGTGACAAAACGCTGTATGTGCAAGTTAGGGAGCATAGGCGTACAGGTCGGCCTGCGGGTCCGTTGGGACCAATGGGTCCAGGGGGTCCGTCTGGGCACTGTCGGCAAGGACTTGGGTACGAAGGTGCCTCAATCTTGCGTCCGATTCCCGGCAGACCGCCAACTCCTCTCTCTCCCCTCGCTCCTCGATTTCCTGCGTCACCAGGCTCGCCAGGCGCTCCTGGAGGGCCTGGTGGACAGGTATTGACGTTGCTGCATTCTAAAGAAAAAGTGGTGTCCATGAGCTGGCGATCGAGTCAGAAGGTTTGGTACCGCATCGGCCTCTGATCTGGCGGGCCTTTCGTGGTTTGGGTGCAGCTCCAATGCTGACAGACATCATCTCCTTCCAGACGTCATTGGACAAGACTTTGAACTCGCCAGCCGATAGAGTCATCTCATTCTGGATTGCAGAGATTTTGCTCCACAACAACGGCATGTAACAGACGCACAAGAGCAGTGAGAGGACTGACAGTCCTGTGGCCACGAACCCAGCCAAACGAGCTGTAGACATCTTTTCTGAAATCGGTCCAGACAGTGAGCGGTAGAGAAGGTTGACTGGCCTCTTGAAGACTCACCTCAGATGGGGAGGAGAAGACAACTGACTGACTGGTCGCCGTGAGGCGGTCTTTATATACCGAAATAGGACCGATTTGTGTCAAAGACCTGCCGGAAACAGCCGCCGGCGATGGTGATGCCTTCAAGGTTTGGGGTCTTGTAAACGACGGCCGGTGTATGCATCGTAAATGGCGCATTGAAAAGGCAACCAGATCGAGGAAAGGTTGTTATTTTTACAAGATCTGGCCTTGGCGGACTAGTTTTTCATCTGCAGACAGACATTTCGGAAGAATTGGCCCGATTCTCAAAGTAGAGCGCAGCGGCGGCGGCAGATGGTTTTTCGAGAGGTTCTTTGAATTGAATCGAGGAACTTGGTTTCGTTGAGTTCCTTTCTATGCACAATTCAGAACGTGAGAAAAAGAAATCGAAAGCGTCTTTCTAGGTTAATCTTACTTCTACCCGAAGGCTGTTTTAATCAAAAGAACGCCTCAGCCGTAGACCATTAGCCTACATTTCGCCAGTCCACCTATCAATTTCCATTTCTATTGTGGGCTTGTTGTGATCGCGCATAGAGGCAAATGTTTTCGCAAGTTTTATTCTAAACACGTACGTACACGTGCATACAATACAGTTTACCATCGTTAAAAAGCTTGCCTAAGTTCTGCGTAGCTTTACTACCGTACATCAAACAGAGTTACAATTTACATTTTTTGTCACATGCTCTGTCGTCTACGTCGCATTTCCTTTTCGGCTGGTACTCGTCGGTCAGAAACTTCTTATATAGGTCTGTTTTTACACAAAAAGTCAGTCACTGCCTCTCTCTCTTGTCTTCGCTACTCTACGCAGCTTTGCACAAACGAAATAATGCAAGCCACCACACAACTGTCAGACCATGTGTACGTAGCTTCACCACTGTTTCAATAAAACAGTTTTACTGAGCAATTCAGACATTGTATTTGTAGTTGTGATGAAACAAGATATTGGGTATTGGGTTTATTGGGGTATTTTCCGATGTTGGTTATTGGGTATTGAGTATTTGGTTTTTGCCCCCAATACCCAATAATATTTTACACTAGGTATTTACGTATAAGATTTTTTGGTATTTTGCAGATTTTACTTTAAAATTTGCTATTCGAAAAGGATTTTTCGTTCAATACATATAATGACTCCACTCCACCCACATAACCTTCATTAGAGGCATATGATATTATGATATTATTATGGATCTGTGAAAACTGGCTTGATTTTTTGATTTATGTATTTTTTATGTACAGTACAGTGCAGTTTATTCTCGCATATAGCCTACACCATGCAAGCACAGTAAACGGCCGAGAAATAGAAATCAATAAAAACTAGTCGGGCAACAAAACTTAAGCTTGTGCACTACGAAAGAACTAGACAATCGGCATAAAACATTTGAGAACTGGTTACTTTGAACAAATCGATAAATGTAAAAAGAAAGAATACGGAAAAGATGGTCTTCTGTTCTCTTCACATTGGACAGAAATTAGTTGACTAAACCAAGCAGAGCGAGCAGTAGTGTTTTTCCGTCAGAACGGCAAGACACTAAAATTAACCTCTGCATATATAATAACCTTTTTTAGCCTTAGATTGTTTGAAGTAGAAGTTAGCGCTCAGGATGCACTACTGAAAAAATTTTGGACGAAGAAAGAAAAGATACCACGCTCTGTCTAACAATTCTGACTTACATATCGTCGCCACTATGGTAAAATGAGCCAAGTAACAGAAAGCTGAAATCGAGAAAATCGCCTTTTAAATATTTGTTACATTTTCGTGAATTAGCTTCAACATCAGTTTAAATATTTTCTGACTAAAATACAAGTGCATAATTGGTGTGCAAAACATTGTGCATGCGTCACTTGTGCCAAATTAAGTCAGCTAACAGGAAAAGCACAAAGCACTTGACTCATTTTACCAGGATCATCTGGTGATGTCCGTGCACATGCGTCTGGTTGCATGGCTGTATCTCCTGACACAGAGCGAATTTCGACTTCGTTCCTTCGCCAAAACGTTTTTAGGTGCTTTAGCTATAGCTTTTTGCGCTTAACTCCATTTTTTCCATTTTGTCACTTGGCTCATTTTACCATAGTGGCGACGATATGTATCTACGTACTGTACATTGCAGTATCATGACTTCAATATAATAATATTCATTAATTTACAAGAATTCATTCATTTTTGTGGTTCATTTTCCATTTCGCTATACTGCTCTCCAACATCATTGCTAATATGCAGTACTACAATTTATTCCGCGGTTCAGAGCTCTGAATGGTACTGTAATAATTACCAAAACCAACTCGTTTAAAAACGTTTCGCACCTTTTTTTGCCCCCGATTGTAGTATGGGACCGAACGTTACGCACTGCGCATTGTCTGCTGGGTTACCGCAGTTCTCATTTTGTTTCACAGACAGGAAATCAACTCTAAGTTTTTACTGAACAGTTTGAACTACAAAAAGGCAACTACTCTGAAACTAGCGATCTAATCAGCCACTGAGCTTCTATATAACTTCATATCCGTTGCGCGATAGGTACTGCTGTTGTCCTCTCACACCTGCAGATCGAATCGGGCATGGACAGTACTGGGCATCTTCTCCAGGGACACCCTGCAAATTCCGTCAAGAGTATCAAGCGTATATACAGACCAGCCCACAAACCTGAGGTCCAGGTGGGCCAGGATTGCCGGGCTGTGCTCTGGGACCAGCATTTCCAGCAGATCCCTGGGGTCCAGGGTTGCCAGGACGACCACGATTGGCTGGAGGTCCAGGAGGTCCCCTTGGTCCAGGGAATCCAGGAGGTCCACGGTTGCCTGGCTGACCAGGCCTGCCTTTTCCTCCAGCGTCCGCATCATTTCCTTTCTGTCCTGGATTTCCTGGCTTGCCAGAATTGCCAGGCTGACCTGAGTTGCCTGGAAAGCCTGGTGGTCCTGGGCGGCCTCGCTGAGCTGGGCGGCCTGGGTTTCCGGGTTGACCTTTCGGCCCCTGAATTGCTTGCAGTCAACGTCATTATCAGATTGAAAGGACGACAGTTTACAGGATTTCCAGGAGCGCCAAGAGGCCCAAGAGGTCCGGGTGGTCCTCCAGGACACTGTTTGCATCCTTGAGGCCGCTCGAAAGTTAGACCAACTGGAGGAGTTCCAGGAAGTCCAGGAAGACCACGTTCACCTCGCTGACCATTCTCTCCTGGTTCTCCAGCTGAGCCTGGGGCACCACTTGGTCCTGGTGGACACCGGTTGTCAAATCCGCACTCTAAAGCCATCGATACAGATTGTACTTGCAACGAAATAGATCGACATACGGCAGCGAGCGGTTTGTCGAGCCTTTCTGGGCTTGGGCACCACTGCACTGACAGACATCATTTCACTCCAGACTTCGTTTGAGAGAACTTTGAATTCATCAGCATCAAGGCTCAGCTCTTGCTGAATGCTGGCGATTTTTGACCAGAGCATGGGCATGTAGCACATGCAACTGAGAAGTGCCACCAGCGACAATCCGGTGGCTAGATAGGCGGCCAGTCGAGGGTTGGACATGATTGCGGACGCAACGAAACTATACACCTAATCATTGCGTTGAGCCTTCCTTTTATATGCGCCGACCCTTGCGATAAGTGGAGTGCGTAATCGGAAAGTTCAGGGGTTTTCTGGGCCTGTGCGCAATTTTTCAGCCCACAGGTCGTTAGAATGACCGGTTTTTAAGTGACCTACGTGTGGGGCACGGCCGTTTCGAACTGATTAAAACTGAAATATTTACTACTGCTCTGCTGATTTCGAGACAAATCGGTAGTCCGTGCATGGTTTGTTTAACAACAGAAAATTTCCTTGTTTTCAATGTTTTAATTCAAGCTTTTAAAAAACTGTAGACCTGAAAATTTTCATACGAATCGGCAGCACCAATCAGACCAGCGTACGTTAGTTTAATGCTTTTCTGCTACAGGACCACCAAGTTCAAAAGCATTGCAGCTCTTAAATTAAAGCCAAATTGTGTATTCAAAAGCGACTTCATCCAGGTCTAATCGGAGGGCCAAAGTGATTAATTGGCGCATTCGCAAAGTTGTTTTGTCGAGGTCTGAAGTTGCCTGGAACTGGTTGATTCCTTGGAGGTGCAGGGAAGAAGACAGTTCTTGGTGTTACTTGTGCTGGAGGAATTTGGGGTCTCGGATTTTGAGGTGGATTCTGTCGTGGCGGTATGAACTGTCTTCGATTTGCTAACGGATTTACATTTGGACTGGTTTGAGGGTTCGAATTAGCAGTTTGGGGTCCTCTATACCGCGAGTTGTCTTGTCGCGGCCGTGCAGGAGCAAATTGTCTGTTCGGGTTCCTTTGATTATTTCTTCGGTAGTTTGGTCCATTTTGGGGCCTTGAAGTAAATGTCTGCGGGTTCCTCTGCCCATTTGGCGGGTATTGCTGTACAGGAGTGTTTCGGTTATTTTGAGGGTTGGTAGGGTATTGGGGCCTATGGTTAGGATTAGCTTGGTTATTGGCTGGACCATTCTGCTGTGGTTTTGCTGCAGTATTCGGGTTCCTCTGACCGTTGTTCGGATAATTTTGTGCTGGTCTTGTTGGTGCAGATTGTGAATTTGAATTTGGATTCCTCTGAACATTTTGCGGGTACTGCTGTCGCGTTCCTTGCCCGTTATTATTGGGTACAATCTGTCTGTTAGGGTACTGCCCATTGGGCGGTGGTGCTTGTTCATTTGAGTGACTGCCCGGTTCGTTAGCTGAAGAAACCGCTGTTCCTGTATAAATAGGTCGCTCCTGTGGTCTAGATGAGGGCACAGGCCTGTAGCCTGTAGGATTGGGCTGGTTACCTTCACGAGGTGGTTGCCATGGAACAGCATCTGGTAAATTTGTAGTAGGTTGAGGAACTTGGTTGGGTTGTGGATACTGATTGTTGGTGGGTTTGGGCTGCTGAGCTCCAAATGGTCTTCTGTTGGGAGGTGGATATTGGTTATTGGCTGGCATTGAGTCAGGAACTGGTTGCACTACCTCTACAGATGGACTATCAGAGGGAGGTGGGTACTGGTCATCATTTGCGCCTGAGATTTCCTCTGATGAAGGATACTGATTATTAGTAGGCAGAGGCTGAACAACACCGCCAGGGCCACCATATTTTTCAGAAAACTTGGAGTCAGTGGGATTTTTGGGTTTGTTTGGTTCTGGACCTCCTACTGTCTCGCTTCCAGTGGAGTAGCCTCCAAACGCTCCAGCTACATTTTGATTGACCACTACTCTATCTTTATCCACACCATACCCTGGATCTCCTTTCGTGCCTTCATATCCAGTGCTTGGACAAAGTTTGGGATTTTCACAACGTCCTGCGTTAGTTCCAGCTGGCCCTTGGACACCTCGTGTGCCTGGAGTGCCGGGACGACCAGGATTTCCGATTCTTCCCCTAGGACCTTGCTCTCCTGGGAAACCTCTGTCTCCATTTCTACCATCTCTTCCTTGATCTCCAGGTTCTCCTTGGGTTCCTCTGGGTCCTCCTTGTCCTCGCTCACCTGGCAAACCAACGGCAAAGCCAAAACTGTGTCGTCCAGGGCGACCACGAGAGCCAGTGCGACCCTGCTTTCCTTGTGGACCCTGAGGACCAGGCTTTCCCCTTGGTCCTGTTAACCCTTTTGTGGCATCTCTGCCCGCAGCACCTCTGGGCCCTTTGGGACCCTGCAACAAGTAAAATGAGCCAGCTATTAACCTCACAAATGATTCTTACTGGTAGACCAGGAGTTCCAGGGGTGCCGGGGAAGCCCTGTTTACCCGGAGGGCAAGGTTTACAACCGTAGGCGGCCGGGCCAAATCGGATAATCTTGCCAGGCAATCCAGGAGGACCTCTGGCACCATCTTCACCATGCTTTCCTGGCCTTCCGACCTTGCCCGCATTTCCTACAGGACCTGTAGGACATCTGCTATCTGCCTTGCATCCTAAAGAAGAAGCGTTTAGAAGAAAAACATTCTCCGATACTTGCCACAAGGTTTTTGAGGTGTAATGACACCGGAACCGCCATTTTTAGTCTTTCCGTTATTCTGAGTGCCGTCATAGGGTCGGTAAACGCCATCAAGATGCGAATTTCCATTCGCTCGGACATTTTCATTTCCATAAGTTTTGGGTTGATTTGGTTGCGGCCCAACTGGCTGTGTTCTTCGATTGTTGGGACCCGGATATCGTGGTTGCGGCGGTTCTCCTTGGCCTCGTGGAAACTGTCGAGGGTTAAATCGCACTTGCCGTGCCATGCGCGGATTAGAAGTTATCTCCAACTGCAATTTTGCCATTTCGATCCATGTTCTCTCTGACAGATTTCTGAACTCGGCAGCGTCGACTTTTACGTCGCGTTCGATTGTTTGGGCTTTGAAATAAATTATCGGGATGTAGGATAGGGAGATCATAACAGAAAACAGTGAAAAAGCAGATGCAGCTTTAGCTGCACGCCAACCTTCCGGCACCATTCTCGGCAAGGCGGATAAATTGGTTGTGTGAACGGACACCGATTTAACAACAATAGAGACACTTAGAAAGTCCAACGCGCACGAAGGATAAACCGGACTCGGCCGATGGCCTGTCTTTTCTTGTAAATTAAGAGAATTTACGACAGCAATTCCAATGACCAATGTGAGACCAAGGGGTCTCCGGCAAGATTTCGTTCGACCTTAATTTTTACACCAGTCATTTTTATTGTTCACTGCTATTTTGATTTATTATAAGTTTAGTTGAAAACTTCTACGTATAATATTGGGCAGTTAAAAAGTACATATACTGAATGTACGTATGTTTGTGCCAACGTGTGCCTGAACGACTAATACTGTATACTGTTACAAGTAAACGTGTCTTGTAAATTATGCTTCTACACAATTTGTTAAAATCGCTGTTTTGACAAAGCTGACTGCAGAACAAACACTTTTATAGAAAGCCGCTGTTTTCAGTTTTCATCCAATCGTTCGAGAATCTGACTGAAGTAAAAACTATCACTGTGAATGGAAGTAGAATCACGCAAACAGACTAGTGCTAATGTCATCATGGGCTCTAAGAGCTATGCAGGAAAATAAAGAAAGTCACGCGACTATTTTGTTCATTCCAACAGACGATTACTAAGATGCAAATTTGCCTCAAGCCAATGGATCTTCCTGTCTGTTTTCAAGAGGTGTCTCTTGTCTTTAGCTTTTGATCCAGCACATGATGATGCCTGCTAACACTTTTAGCGTTGTGTTGTTCGCCATATTGTGTCCATCTTACATTATTTACATTCTTTTTCTTGTTACTTCGTACAGATTTCAACACAAAGAGCCTTTCAATTCATCGTTCTTTAAGCTTATTTTTGTCGTTGGAATCATAGACATACTGATGATGACTGAAAGTTCCCTATTGTATCAGTTTCCTCAGCGAGGTTGGTTGTACATGCACAAAGTTGTGATGTCAGCTCCACAACTTCTCGGCAAAGCACATAGTCTCGTGTACTGGTACCTAGCAAAGGCTCAGATATTTTCTACTCTCTGTCTAACCCTCAATCGTTTCTGTACCTTAGCCACTACTCGGGTAAGAAGCTGCCCATTTCTTCCTTCGTGGTCTTCTTCCATCAGTGATTTAGGACTGGGCAGAGTCTCATTCAAAGAAGTTCATCGGGGCAATTTTGTTGTTGCCTCTGCTGGCCATTAGTCCTTTATTGACCCAAACAGTCTACTACGCCACCAATGGCACTGAACACGGCGCATTTCTCTACTGGCAAGACTTTGAATTTCAGGTAAAAGACGGCTAACAGAACATATTGTCTGTAGCGCGTGAACAAATATACTGTAACAAACATGTTGTGTAACGAGCTAAGCTACGCATTGATCACAGTGCGCGCACATCACACATCAGTGTTCATGCATTTTATTTATACAATTTGATTACCATTTTCAGTGGTTTTACATGATGTTCTGTGGTCTGTTGTGCAGCTGTGTGTCAGTGGTTAGTGCAGTGGCCTACTTGCTGATCATAGTGAGCATCTATAATCAGCGTCATTCATGCGACGCTTCTGAAGAGAAGGGAAACCGAAACACAACAAGTCGTCGAGAGCTGAATTTGCTCTTCATAGGTGTTGTGCTTACTTTACTCACAGCTGAGTGTGGTATTGCATGCATAATGATGGCTTACGCTACTGACACGCGAACCTTGATTACTGCCTCGCGCTGGCTCGCAGTAGGGACTGACTTGTTGAGTTATGTCAACCCGTACTGCATGCTTGTCACGTCTGCTCCTGTTCGGAAGCATCTTTTTGCTACTTTGGCGTGCTGCGGACGCAGTAGTCAGGTGGCGCCCAGGGTCACCAAAAAAACGAAACGAATGTTTGTGAGAGCACAGAACGACATTCAGGTGTACAATTAGCCCACAGTTAGTGATGTGTCTAATGTTGGTCTGTCCATTACTGACTGTCTAAACTGACACTCACCTTGAATAAACTCACTTGTCTACAAATCTGTGTTCACATGAGACTGGGACAGGCTCTGAGATATTAAAAACACATACCAAAATAGACGAAAACCGCCGCCAACTGTGGAAAAGCGGCTTTTTCTTCGGTTTTCGCCCAAACGTCCCGTCTAATTTCACAAATGAAATGAGAAGTCCAAACACGCGGATACTTGGGAGTGATCCTTTAGGAGACCGTGGCAATAAACTCCTTTCTCCTTTACTATGTACGTAGAACAGGTTCGTACAATACAACAGGTTAGAACTCAAGTACGCATACATGTAACAGGAGGGTCTGGGGATCTGCCCCCACCCGACTTAGGCCAGACCCCCGGATGGGGCCCCCCTCGAGACAATTTTTCCCACCCCCGGTCCGATTATCTGGCAAGTAATTTTTTAGCAAATTGTTGCAATTATTTGCAAGTTCAGACACAAAAATTGCCAAAATCGCATGTTAAACAGCACTTTTTAGCTGTGTTCAGCCCAAATTAGCGATTTTTAGCCCAAAAATTGCGATTTTCTTCTATTTTTGAGCGTTTTTTAGTGCCTAACCCCCTCCCAAAATTTGGGCTCAGACCTCCCAACCCCCTCCCCTTCGGCGGATGACCTGTTACATGTTACATGTATGCAAGTACGATTCTGTTTGCTCACTGAGATCATTATTTGGAAGCCAAGACAACATGGACTTTGCAAGAAGTGACACAAACGATTTTCAATCTATCATTTCTTTTGTCTTTCTCAGTCGCAGCAATAGACCAGTGGAGAAAGTAGCAATAAGAAAGAAAATGAGAATTGCACTCAGAAAACCAGCCCCAGTCTTGCTCAAGCAATAGTAACTGCTCCCCAACACTAAAGCTTCATTCAGTTCATCCTGACTAAATTGGTCGTCCCAGTCCAGGTCGACTACGCTGAGAGGGTGAGGAACGTTCACATCGAGAACCTTTTCCACACTGTCTTCGCGTTTGAACCTGCGGCCTCTGCCTCTTCTCAAAGATGGACAGCTAGGAACGGCACAGTCAGTGTTCGGTTCTTTTACGGTTATTCTAATCTGGCAGTTGAAGTAGAGATTGGGCCGGTCGGCGTACTTGAACACGTGAGCCTCTTGACCGGCCATCAAGTCAGCAGGGTATTCCAGATTTGCGAGCAGAAATTTGTCCAACGCGCAGCCGTCCTCATCCAGCAACTGAATTCTGTCTCCAGCTCCGTCGTCCACGAAACAATCGAATACAGTCATGCAGAAGGTGTCCGCTATAAAAAATGTGATGCGGACAGACACTAACTTTCCTCGGTACCTGTTTCTGAATCACAAGTCCATTTATGGTAAACTTGCTGTCCAATGACTGCGAAGCGTATTGGATCGCCATTCGGGCCACCATCTAGAATGTCGTACCGACAGACCGGCATAGGGACAGTGACTGTGTAGGGCGCAGTGGTCAACATGCTAAACCGATGCTGACATAGCGATTACAGTACGTCCGTGCAACATACCTGACTTCAAGTTCTTGACTAACCGTCTTGTCTGCTTCCATGAAGAAGCACTGCACCTTTACAGCTCTGTCAATTTTAGTCAGGAAGGTGGGATGGAAGCTGAGAATGACGATGGTGGTCACCATAATTCCGGCTGGGTTCAACGACCGCTCTCGTTGCATATCACACGTACCGAGCGCCAGTTCTAAGCTTGCTCGTCGCGTATTGTCACCTTCTTTTCGACAGTCCTTGTCATTAAAGTGATTTTTCACATATACATTGCCCTGATGGGGTTTTTGGGTGTTGAAGTTTACGATTAAACTTTCAGATCCGCATTGTACTTCAGGCTCGCTCTCCAAACCATTGTCGATTGGAATGGAGTGCACGTAAAACAGGGACAAAATGACGACAACTAATAGGTAAAGTGTCATAGTGAAGCGGACAGTGGAAACGGAAAGTGAAGCAGTGTTGAGAAGTTTTATTTATAGCGTTTCAACCGGGACCCCAGAATTAGTGCAGTCTTGGGTCAGTTTTTAGCAGATACGTCGCGATTACAAATCGATCTGGCAGAAATAGGCGTCAACTGTGGTGTAATGGTGAACTTTGGCCGCCTATCTGCCTGTTCGATCACTAGTTTAACACCCCATTTGTCTTGAAATTAATGAATTTGGATTAATCTTTAATCAAATTTACCGTTCACGATGCTCTGAACGAATTTTCCAACTTAGAATCTGTTACGCAACGGGTTTGGGTCAACCGAAAAACCACCGTTCGAATCTCTACTGTGTTTTGAGAACAATAATTTGTGTATAAATCCTGAAATATTACCACGAGTTTCTCTCAACTCCAGGTCACTAAGTGATGAAAAAACAAATGAACAAAGCAATAGTTGTGTTCGTGTAAATACTGTCAAGGTTTTTATCAGTTTTTTCTTACTAAATATGATTAACGAATCGTTTATGTCGGTGGAACTGGGTTACGCATCTGATGCGTTCTTCCTTCGAACACTGAAGCCCAGGCACGTTTTTGCATACGGCGTGGGGGCAGTTCATAGGTGGCATCTCGCAGTAGCAGCAACAATGCATCAGCTCCTCCTTGTTCTCTGATAGTTGATTTTTTACTGAAAGCAGTTGAAAAGCGTCTATTTCAGTGAAAACAAGAACTGTTAAAAAGCGCTAGGTCTCAATGCAAAATATACTGGGTCTGAAACCAAATTTTCTCTTAAATTTCCTCACCCTATTTTCTCCTGTTCTATTATATATGTATAGTAGTAAAGTTATTATACGGTAAAACCTAGTGTGGAATGGCACTGGTTCGTTATAAATTAGTTTACTGTTATACCGGACTTTTTCCGTAAATAGCTCATGATGGACTTGTTTTGGGTTTTGGCACTTTCTCGAATTCCATATTGAAACCGAAAAATATGCCAATGGGCTTATTCATGGAAACTTCATTATTCAGTCTTTTTCAGTCAAATGCAATAGAAAATTATGCCTAAAATTTGTGACTTCTGTGCCCGTTTGTCAGTTCTGGGACCATTGGCGTATCCAGAATTTTGCAAAGAGGGGTTGTAAAATTTTTGAAGTGCCGGGTTGGGTCAGGGTAAGAAAATTCAGCAAAATATGCCTTCAAAAACACCTTTAAAAGGTATTCCGTTCTTAAAATTGAGAGAAATTACAAGTTTCAGTACTTTAAAGTGGCAGAAGCCCAACCAGGGCGAGAAAATTTTGAAAATTTGGGCTTCAAAACGCATTTAAAAGGCATTCTGAGCATAAAATAGACAGTTTTAGTACACATAATTCATTAGTTTGTCTTATTTTGATAGACTTACTCTTCCTACCTCCACCGCAAGGGGGGTGTGCGTACCCACCCTACACCCCCCCCGGATACGCCATTGTCTGGGGCCGCTCCTAAATTGTACTTTCAGGACGGGGTCCCTCTAGTGTTGTTTAATACCGGATTTTTCAAATGCGTATGCGTATGCGTATACGCATTCCAATTACAAATGCGTATGAGTTTGCGTATACGCATTGCTAAAACTAATGCGTACTTTGCGTATTGCGTATGCGTAATGCGTAATCTCAGAAACATTCAGAAATGTAACTGAGCAGTTTTTTTGGCTCTACAGTAAGCTGTTTAGGTATCCAACTTTATAATCCAGGCTTTTTGAGATATGCTTGAGGCTTGATAAGGCCTGACCTCAAAGAATTGCAATATACTATGTACAGTACGTATGTTTTCAACAAGCAAGAGATATGCGCTTCCTACAAAATTTGTTTGAATATTCATTTCAAGAAGAAGTCTAAAGTCCATGCAAAAATGATTGGCGGTGGCGGAAAAAAAGCGATTTTCTCAAAAACTTTCATCAAGACCCCAACTTTTTTTATACAGTATAGATAAAAAAAAACGTCGCATCGCTTTTTCGGCCTTCACTCAAACGTTTCGTTCTCAGTCACTTCTTTACCGATTTGGCTCAAATTTTCAGCAAAAATTAACAACATGGTTGGCTAAATATTCTGCAAGTTTAGTGCCAAAATTCCGACTCATACTGGTTTTATGACCCGAAAACTAGGAATGAGGGTGGTCCACGCAAATTTATTTTTTTTCGGTAATACAAGAAGTACGTACAGTCCTGAAACTTGCAGGAATGATTGGTATTGCTAGTGGTCATAACATACTAAGCGGGCAGCCCTGTAGCTCAAAGGGCACTAAAATGGGGGAATTTCAAAAACATGAGTGAAAATCCCATAGTTAAGAAATCTGCACCTTCTAGAATCAAAGCACTGAATCTGTTGTTAATCAACATAGATTGTAGCAGGAAGTTCGACAAATAAATGAACCTGATATTTAAGCTCTGTTCCACACCATAGTAACCATCCCTGCAGCGTTTTTTGAAAATTGAAAATCTTTAGAATCGTCATTTTGCCGGTTTTACGAAGAAAAGTCATATTTCGTCATGTTTTTGAAATTCCCCCATTTTAGTGCCCTTTGAGCTACAGGGCTGCCCGCTTAGTATGTTATGCCCAATAGCAACACCAATCATTCCTGCAAGTTTCAGGCCTGTACTCCTTGTATTACCGAAAAAAATTAAATTTGCGTGGACCACCCTCATTCCTAGTTTTCGGGTCATAAAACCAGTATTAGTCGGAATTTTGGCACCACACTTACAGAATATTTAGCCAACCATGTTGTTAATTTTTGCTGAAAATTTGAGCCAAATCGGTAAAGAAGTGACTGAGAACGAAACGTTTGAGTGAAGGCCGAAAAAGCGATGGGACATTTTTTTATCTATACTGTATCAATCGATAGCAAATTACAAGTGCTATAAGATGCGAACGTCAAATCAAAGATTCCACGCAGTTTTGTATGTGTTTTTCGGGAAAAACCAATTTTCGGCAAAATCAAGTTTTTATAGAAGAGTCAAATCGAAAAGCGGACTCCAGATTCTTATTCTTCTTGCAATTGCGAGTTCGCTGATATATAGATGTTTGGGGATTCTCAAATTAGTTTTCGGGAAAAACGCGTTTTTCGGAAGGGTGTGCGAGTCAAAAAATTGTCTGCGATCCGTTTTACTATGGAAAATTGCCCAACATTTTTCAAATTTGACCCAAACGGTCTAAACGGCCTGAAAACCGGCTCATATGCACGAGTCAAACTTTATTTTGGTCCGTAGAATCCATTTTTGCAGTCCGTTTGGCGCTAAATAGTCGCGTTTTCCAGTTATTTTCATTTTAATTGTTTTTTGCAAAATTTTGTCTGACTGGAGCAGCTACTGTGAGCAGGGTTCGTGCGGCTTTCACATAGCAAAATTCCCTGACCTTTCCCTGACTTTTCCATGACCAAAGTCAAAATTCCCTGACCAACCAGGGTGAGGCAACTGAGAAAATGAGAAAATTTTTAAAAATTGGCTTTGGTTAATGCATTTAACCGGTATTCAGAGGGTAAATTTCCGGTTTAAGTAGTAGTATTTAAAGTCAGAAGACCGATTTTCAAAAAGGTTGTGTGTAAAGTTCTAACAGGACCATTTGTTGGCGAGATGTTTCCACTGCTATCAAATTTTTCCCTGACCAGACACCAAATTCCCTGACTTTTCCCTGATTCCCTGACTTTTTTTAAATTCCCTGACTTTTCCATGACTCCCTGACTTTCCAGGTCCCGCACGAACCCTGTGTGAGTCTCTACAGATGTTGCTCAAAATGTAACCCCTGGGGTAATTTTAGAGAACGTCTAACGTCTCACGTTTAACGTTATAGAGAAGCAAGTTCTTGCCCAAGGTATATCCTAACCTGCGCAAGTTTCACACTGAACACTAATTTGCGCAACAGCTAAAATCAGCTTCCTTCATAACCAGGATGATAACATAAGCACATAAATCGATTATAGAGCCTTCAACGACTCTAATAATACTTTGGTTACTGTTCTAGCTCAAAAGGTTGCAGTGTTATGGCCGGTCACAGTTGACTGAAATTGCCAAAAATGGCCCATTTGACCATCAAATAGGGGGGGGGTGCTTGAAAGTTAGGTTTGCAGTAACCGGACGGTGTTCTAGGTGACAGAAATGAATTCAGCAGCTAAAATTACCCTAGGAGTTACATTTTGCAACATCTGAAGAGACTCACAGTAGCTGCTCCAGTCAGACAAAATTTTGCAAAAAACAATTAAAATGAAAATAACTGGAAAACGCGACTACTTAGCGCCAAACGGACTGCGAAAATGGATTCTACGGACCAAAATTAAGTTTGACTCGTGAATATGAGCCGGTTTTGAGGCGGTTTATACCGCTTGGGTCAAATTTGAAAAATGTTGGGCAATTTTCCATAGTAAAACGGATCGCAGACAATTTTTTGACTCCCACACCCTTCCGAAAAACGCGTTTGAGAAAACTAATTTGAGAATCCCAAACATGTATATATCAGCGAACTCGCAATTGCACGAAAAATAAGAATCTGGAGTCTATGTCGGTCTATTTTGTCGATTTGACTCTTCTATAAAAACTTGATTTTGCCGAAAATTGGTTTTTCCCGAAAAACATATACAAAACTGCGTGCAACCTTTGATTTGACGTTCGCATCTTGTAGCACTTGTAATTTGCTATCGATTGATATAAAAAAAGTTTGGGGCCTTGAAGAAAGTTTTTGAGAAAATCACTTTTTTCCGCCATCGCCAATCATTTTGGCATGGACTTTAGTTGCATTCAACCATAAAAAAACATACAGTGGAAACAAAAACAGATAGCTTGAGCATACAACACAATTGATGTGACCCAAAAGCTTAGAAACGGTAAATTAAATTAAAGGATTTGTCGCAGGTTTCTTTTCCTCATTAAACTTAGCCTCTTTTTTAAATATTAGTAAGCAAAACAAAGTTAAAGCGTCGAATTACCCCAGAAAATTTCTGGTTCCCTCATCTCACACTAAAAACATGAAGAATAACCATTTGGTAACAACTTGAACTAATTTTTCCCAGACATTCGAAAAGGCAGCTATTTTCAGACCGAATACGCATTACGCAAAAATACGCAAACTTTTGGCAGAATGCGTAATAATATTGCGTAATGATTTTCAAATGCGTATGCGTATGCGTATACGCATTCTGAAATGCAATGCGTACTTTGCGTAATGATATGCGCAATGCGTATACGCATGCAACAGGAGGTCCCTCCCTAAACTGTCTCTGGAAGGGTGGCGACGGAGTGGCCTTTCCAGCTGGGGCTAACCCCATACCCCTTCTAATACTACATGTACAGAATGTAGCATACCTACATAGTACAGTAACGCTTATTCATAAAGCACTTACCGTCAAATTCAGTTCTTGCCGAAGCACAAATACATAACGCAAGTAGAAACAGATTGCCTTTCATTTTCCCTGGTTTTACTATTGCTGTCAGATATTCTAGATAATGACTGGGACAATAAATTCCAGCTGTGTAACGCTTTCCGTTCATTTGCAAACCGATGTGATGTGAATCGAATAATTGATTGAGAATTGAGCGTCGAATAGTTTGATGAGAAACGTTCCTGCTTTTTCGAATAAGCGCCCCCGCGGGTTATTATGGCCCGTGGTGGTCTGTTGAAAGCAGATTATAGACGGACGGCACTATTACTGACTAAGCTCAAAGTCCAACATCAAGCAGGCGAGTTCGTTAAAAACTATTAGCTTCAACCGTTGGCAAACACCTGTCAAAAAAGAACAAATTTTATTTTTTGAACTTTCAGCCAACTAGGAAGCCTTTATTTGTTGCTTTGAGCTAGGTTGACTGCGGCAAATTGGTCTTCCAGCTACAATGCATTATGACAGACTTAGTAGGTGAAAATTGCGAGAATTCGAGTTAAAGTTTAAACAGTACAGTAGTAGTTTGCTGAAAAGTGTGCTTTACGGGCTATCAAATGAGGCCTAAGCGGTTTCAATCGGTTTACTCAATCAAAAGTTATGGCCAGAAGAACAGAATACAAAATACAGCATTTTTGCGGAAAAGCCCTTGATTTTCAATTTTCAAGCTACATTTTCTCAAAAATGATAATTTCGATTTTGCTAATTTTTTTATTTTATAGGGAATAAATAGCGCTACATTTTCCTATTCCGATCATTTGGACTCGCTCTTGTTTTCCGGAAATAGTGCCGAACGTACATTGAAAAAAAAATTGTTTTTCAAAAAATACATGCAATGTACATAGGCCGATCGGGCGGAATGCGAGGATTCCAAAAATGCCATTCCCAACTCGCTACGACCAAAAATAAAAAAGTTAGTCGCGAAAAACCGCAAATTTTTCGTTTTTCTAATTCCGGAACCGGGGCCTCCCGAAAGCTGAAAATTGCAGGTTATGTTTCTTATATCAAAGTATGTTTGCTTGCAAAGTTTCAGCCAAATCGGTGACTATCGCCCAAACTTGTACCAAAAAGGGCCGTTTTTGCTCGCTAGTAACTTAACTGGCTCTTAAGAAGACAGTTTTCGGGAGTAATGGGCCGATAATCGATGTTATAAAACGGCCGATATGAAACCAGGCAGAAAATGCATAATCTGAGGTAAAGCTGTATGTAGCATGCAGTAATTCGATGTTAGCGTGTAAAATTAAAATTTGCATCTCGGCAGCAGTCGTTTAATGTGATATTTGGTCGCTTTGTTAAAGATTTGAAATTTGGGTGCTCTCCTCATTTTTGCATTCTGCCAGATCAGATGGCAACAACGAATAGGGGCGACGGGCGCCCCGGGGCGACGGGGCGCCCGGGAGCCAGACGCACCCCATATTCCAGTACCGTGGGCGCCATTTCTATTAATGCATCTATGAGCGGTTCGAAGCGGGAATATAAGCAAGAACTTTTTGTTTTTGCGTTTGGTTTGATGTCCACAAAGATTGTCTTTACCCAGGCTTCGGTTTAGGTTTATTACAACGCACATGTACACCGGACAGACCAGTAAAGAACCCATAAAGGGCCACATGCGAGGCAATCACTGCGGATGAACCCCAACTATGTGTCTTACGCTGGGTGCGTGGCAGGCGCAGCTGCTACCACTACACACTAGAGTGCGAACTGGTATTGGGTATTGGGTGTATTGGGGTGTTTTCCAGGTATTGGGTATTGGGTATTGGGGTTTTTACCCCCCAATGCCCAATACTAATTGGGACGGCTAAAAATAGAGCAAAAACGATGTTGACTTGAAAAATTGATATGTAAAAAATCGAAAAAGTTGATCGATGCCTCGGTCTAGGAAGCTGTTTTCGCGTTAAGGAGCTGTCCACAAACGACGTTGTTCCAAAATCCAGATCGCCTTGCATCGTTTCTTGGGGACCCCCTCCCACTAAGGCGACGTCGTTTTCGGTTAACCCCCCGCCCGATAAAAGTGCAGTACATACAGTACTGTGATGTTTTCTGCTTACCATACTGCGCAATCAATTGAATAAATCCCTACAACCACTCTGGGAAGCTTTTCGGTATGTAGAAACCTTCAACAAAATGTACTTAAATTGAAAATAATACAATCAAAGTTCGCTAAAATTCCAAAAAAGCGACGTCGTTTTTTGCCAACCCCTCCCCTCCTGGTGTGTCGTCTATCGTCGCATTTCAGCCGAGCCCCCTCCCCTCTGGAACGACGTCGTTTATGGACGGCCTAATCAACTAAACGTTAGTAGAATTTCGTAAAGTGTACGCTTTTCTAAGCGCTACACCAGTAATTAATTTCTCTGTTCTTATCTAAATATAAAAATGGTGACATTTCTAATGTCGAGTTAGGAAAAAAATTCGCCGGAAGTAAGAAACACGACTGAATTACGAAATATTAAGTACCAAAACTGTTAATTTCTGCCAAATTTACGCCCAAAATGGCTTCTAAATACTTTCTGAAAGGCTAATTTTTCTAATTTTTCTCGCCCTGTTTGGGCAGCGGCCCAACCAGGCCTCTTAAAAATTTTAGTTGCAGTGCCGAAAATCTTGTGTACACAACTGGAATGTACCTGTCCACTGAAATGCAATTTTTGGTCCAGCTATGCAAGTATTGGGTATTGGGTATTGGCCTATTGGGGTATTGGGTTTTTTAGGTATTGTTCGCACTCTACTACACACCACAGAGGCAGATAAAATCTGGTTGTCAATATCCGGCCTGTCAGGGGACAGAGATCGACTGAACCAAACGTCAGTAGTGGAATTGAAAGAAAGCGAAACCAAAAAATGCGATTTTGGTTAGAAATCGAGCGGTTTTTTGACAAGCCGCAGTATGCATCTGTGTTTAGCGGTGCTGACTTGACTCCCTGGCAAGCCAAGCAAGGTTTTGACTTAGGTTGCGAGAGCAAGGACCGAAGCCTCCTTGTAAATTGTTATTATGTTTGCTAATTGTTAATAGAACAATACATATGCTACTCATACTACAGGAACGATCAGATATAGGGATGGTAGTCACTGGATTGGCTGAGCCCTTCATTTGATAAACTTTGAATGCAGAGCAGAGCCAATGAAAACGATAAAATACGAAACTCCAATTTATAGGCAGCCTCTTTCTCCTCTCTTTTCTTTCTTTTTTCGCTTTTGTAAGTCTCCTGTAACGATCAGTGTCTATCTTCATCTTATTCGTGTATTAATTGTCTCTGTTCTATGCCCCCGGAGCGCCAATTCCTACGACGCACCGAAGCCATTCCCATTAGTGGCAGTACCGAGCGGACGTACGCTGTCGCACGCTCATTGGCTGGATGCCGCGATCGGATGCGCTGTCTGGCCACGCCCCACCGCTTCCGTTCGTTTTGTTGTTGTTGGCAGCGACTGACCGGATGTAGTGATTCACTGATTAGTAGCTAGTTGTTGCCGATTAGTACGCTTCTCTTGCTAGTTATTGCGCTGGTTATTTCCATAAACTTTATTCGTAGTTCGGTCTTTATTGCTTTATTAATAATAGGCTGTCTGACAGGCCGATATTCAGTCGGTTTTCTTTATTTATCGCTCTTTATTCGTTCGCGTTTCTCCGTAAATAGCGCCTCCGGGCGCCGTGCTCTTCTGTTCTAGCTGGTGCCAGGTATATTCCAGAGTGCGTCTGTTGCCGTTGGAACCACAAACCCTACAATTGGAGGTTCGAGCACCGAGATGGCGAGATCGCAAAAGAAGGTTAGAGAAGAGGAGCAAGAAATGGCTCAAAGTTTGTCGTCTGTTGACCAAGAGAGCACCGAGGGCACTAGACAGGATACCATTGAGCACCGTCGGTTGTCGTATAGTGAGGAACCAAGAAGAGGACAATCCAACGCCCCGCTAGAAGAGAGCCGCGCGTTCGATGTGTCGCTCGACGTACCACTAACGAAACGCGCTGCGTCAATTGGAGACCTCTCTACTGACTCACAGCTTGCGGTCGAGGATGACACTTCAGGTGATCCCATTTCGTCTCAATTGCCTGGTAGTAGCGATCAGATGGTGCACACGGATGATGTAGAGTTGGTAGGAACGAAAACAAGAGCCGTGGAGGGAAAGCGAACGGAATATGAAGAAAACCAGCTAAGAATTGCCGCAGCGGAGCGAGCCGCGCAGTTAGAAAGGGACGTGGCCAGCCGAATCGCAAAGACGGTCGACCACAAGTTAGAAAGAAAAATCGAAAATCTCACGGACATGAAGTTTGGTCAAATGGAGGAACAGATGAACGGTCAGTTGTTTCGTTTTCGTGGTCAATTGGAGGGACAAATGGACCAACAATTTGATCAATTTCGTCGACAGTTCAGTCAACAATTTGGCCAACAAGTTAGTCAACAAGTGAGCCAAGAAGTTAGTCGAAAAGTAAATCAACTCGGTCAGCAAATGGACCAAATGAACCAAAGATTCAATCAAACCGAGGGCGCTAGCAATTTAATTGCTACGCAAGTAGGGGAATTGAAAGAGACTGTACAAGAAATGCAGGGAATAAAGGATCTGCCAAATCAAATGGACAGGAAGATCGACACATTGTTTAGTAAGTTACCCATGTATTTGTCTAATTTACTTGCAGAACAAAAGAAAACGGAAAACGTCGCTCAATCGGCACCGACCCCTCAATTGGAAGTGGAAACAGAAGTGAAAACCGTGGAATTCGCCAACTCAGACAATCACCGGTCGGTACAACGAGAAGAAAGATGGGGATCTGATGGAGAAAATACTGCACCGTCAGAAGGAGAATCGGAGGTGGAGTCGCAGGAGCCCCTATATTGGTCCAGACATCGCTCTCGTCGAGACGATAGTAATTTTCGAAATTCTCACAAACAGGAGCCGAGACGTAAGTTTAGAACTAGATATTTTCATAGAAGTGGCTCTGGGAATCGTGAACATTCAGACCCAAAATTGAATCAGGGGGATAATCAACAACCAAACAAAATAGAACCCCAGGTTGCAAATGTTAATAACGTAAACAAAGGAGTTGTCAAGCAGGTTGTACACAGTTCCAACAGAAAATCGGAA
>JASANB010003954.1:0-36928 GCA_030248155.1 Sabatieria punctata
GTGATTTTGCTGAAAGTTGAAATAAACGTGTTGCCGAAGAGAAGGTAGTGAGAAAAGAAAATAGCGTAGGTCGACGCCCTCTCCGTTGATCAAGTCAGCCGGTAGAGAGCCGAGAAGAGTGTAGGCAAAGTATCAATTTCGCACTGCGACTACCCGTGAAAAGGCGACAAGTTACCACGCTACAGGCGGTCGACAGGACGAGGCACTCACTGCAGGAGATTTGTTCTCGCTCCTCGTAGTCGCGCTGAGGCAGCTAGGCGGGCTTTTGCTTGAGCTGTGAATCCAGTCCAACAGACAAGTCTTTACTAGACAGCCGCACACTAGTCTTACAGATTCAAAGAATAATGATACAGGGTGAGTTGGAGAAAATGAGTTAAGAGAGCGCCATCTTGGATCACGATCACCCTATCACCGACCTTCTTGCCTTCCGAGACTCCGCCCCCGACCAATCAATTGCGCGCCTCCTCCTCGTTCCTCGGTTCTTATTGGCCGGTCTGTGAGGCCATGTTGATTTGCCTGCCAGCTGCCAGCGAACGAGTCCCGACGCGAACCTGGCTCTGCCTGCATGGCCGACGAGCGCGAACACGGTAGTATTTGAATAGGTTCTGCACACGACTCCCCCTCTTGGTCGGCGACGTCCTCGGCGCCAGGGCCGCTCTCCAAAAATAGTAGTAGGTGTTAGTAACAGATGTTAGTAGAAAGACGAGTTCTGGTCAAGGAGGGCCGGGAGCACTAGCGCCCGGGCCTCCAGATGGCGGCGGAGGGGCGAGCGTCACCTCCCCACAAATGGGTGCACCCCAGCGATGTAGCGTCCATCCTTCAGGGGAACTGTTGCTCCGGAGCGGCTTCCTCGCGCCGCTGTGATCTCCTTTGAGCCCTGTCTAGAAGCCACCAGATGGAACGGCTGAATCAGCTCCGGTTGAACCAGCTGGTGTCCCGTGCAATCTTCCAGCGTGGGTCCGATTCCACGTCCGGGTAGGGGTCCCACAGCGAAAGCGTACCAGCGGCGATGTTGGCCCAGATCCGTTTCATGACGTTGTCCGGGACGGTCAACTGAGCCGGCACGGGCGGAGAGATCTTGTAGGCATACCAGTCCGTCCGATTGGCAGCCGAGTGCAGGTGAAATCGACGGATTTGAGTCGTCGAACGAGGTATTCGGGTCAGCGTACTCCACGGCGGAGTACCTCGATCAGCGCGATAGCAACCCAACGTTGGGATGAATCGTTGCAGTCGAAAGTGCCGATAAGACTGCTGACGTCGAGCGTGTCCTACCTGTGGGCGAAGTTGGTGAAACATAGCTTGGCCCAACTCGTTGAAACTGCCGTCCTCGTGGTGATGGCTGACGCCCTGGTACGGTTGCTCGATCACCAAGTAGGCCGTGTTGTCCGTGAGCTCCTGCATCATCTGTTCCTCGTAGGACAGAGGCTGCGGCGGTCGATTGCGATGTAGGGGAGCAAGTTGGCGTCCTGAGAACTTTGTGATCTCGAAGGTTGTGCTCCGCTCGTAGCTGCATGATTCGGTGAAAGAGCCGCAGTTGGTGCAAGTACCAGCAGAACAGCTCAGCCAGAACCCTGACGATGATCGTAGTGACCCCTGGTGGAGGTGGCGGATCTGGAGGAGGAAGGATGGTGCGCCGCGAAGGCGGTGACGAAAGCTCTCAACACCGGGTGTCCCAACAGGGTGAGAACCATCCTTGGCCCCAGACTCATCAGATAGGAGCCGAGCGAGTCCCAGCGGGTGAATGAAGGGGTTGCTGACCACCAGCTGGGCCATTGCCAGCTGGAACTTCTCGTAGCGCTCCAGGGTGATCTCCGTGCTGTTCGGCTGGACGGTAAGCTCCAGGCTACCGGCGCAAGACTGATTGGCTGTCGTCCGTTAGCGTAGCAGACTTCCGGCAACAGAGTTTGTAGTACGGCTAGATGACGGCATGGCGTCCTGGTCGAATGGTATGAGGGTCGACAGGATTTGTCCAATCACCAGACCGGCCTGAGAGGCCATCGCGAGTTTGCTCTTCATGAAGTTCCGGTAGACTTTGGCCAGTTCCGGTGCATTTGGAAAAGTTTCCGATCGGAGGCTCCCGGTTGGTAGTGGCATTGAAGTCACGGTCTGGCGCAACGAATTCCTCCCACAGTCGAGTGTACCACCCGGATTCGATGACCGAGACCTCCACATCATCGTCTAGCAGTTGTTGGTTGGTGCTTGGATAGCTTCTTCTGATGGTCAACCCAGCCAGGATGGGATGACTCGCCGTCAGTGACCCGAACCACTGTGTTCGCCAGCACCATTTCCGGGGTGAAACGGTGGTAGCGCCATGGAGAACGGGAAATTTCCTCCGGGATAAGGTGGTTGAGAGGGCGCGGGGCCGCCAAGTCGTCGAATTCTTTCGCAAACGTGAGCGTGTCGTCCTTGTGGAACGGCAGAGGGAGTCCGTTGTAGTGTTCAATAATCCCTGCATGCTCAAGTGGCACAAGATAGGCGGCCTCCGGAGCAGTGTTGCAGGCAAAAGAATGCCCAATGGGGTAGTCGTTTCTCGATTTCCGTGATCAGGTCTTTCAAACTCTCTGGTCTCCCAACGATGAGGTCCTGACGGTCTGCCCAGCGAGTCCAGATCCGTCTGTCGGCGGCCATGTCCCTGAAGGGTTGGATCGTTACCATAGGCCGGAATTCTTCTCCTGGTCGAGGGAGGCGGGCATTGTCGGTCATCACCGTGATCGAGGGAACAGGTTCCACGGGGCCCGTCCTCGCCGAACTGACCGAGGCCATGTCCTCATCATAGTCGAACTGGTCGTAGGCAGTAGGGTCCTGCAGTAGTCGACGTTGTCGCTCGGTGTGAGTGGTCCTTACGGTGGCGACAGATTGAGGTGAGGAAATCTGCTGAGCTGCGGGCGATGGTGAAGCTCCGTTGGCTGCCATCGCCATGGAACCAGAGGTATCCATGGGGTTCTGCGCCGGGGGCGGAGTGTTTCCTCTCCTCCTTCACGGTGACCGGCGGCATTCCAGGTGTTAGTGCCAGAGTCCTGGGGGCAGACACTTCCGATCTCACGACACTGCGAACGTCCGACTGTCCCTCGTCCATCTCCGATCTGTTGTACCCCTCATCACCTTCGCCAGACCGTCCTAGGATGGCCGTGTCACTCATTTCATCGACCGTGCTCGCCTCTACGGTGATCGTGTTGGTCCGAATTCCTCTCGGCGGGCGGTTCTTGATCGCCCTGTTCCATCTGTTCGTCTGTACCAGGGGTTTCTCGGTCTCCACCCGGCACCGTTGCTGCCGAGGCCGGTCTCGCGTCCATCGACTCCACCCGTCGCTCCTCAGCAGCCGCTGATGAGGGTGGCTGCACCACTGGTTGGTCTGAGTCCTCGTAGGCGTTCTCCATCAGCATGTTGCGCCGTTGTTCCCTGGCCAGGTACTGTTGGTGGTCCTTCTCCTCGAAGACCGTGTCCTGCTCTCTGCGTCTTGCCAGTGCCGGGTCGCGCCTTCAGGGAGAATTCGCCGTTGAATGTGGGTGTGGAACATCCATTGAAAGGAGCGAGAAGTGTCGGGCACCGCGGCCAAGTCATACTGGAAGGCCATTTCGGCGTCTGGTACCAGGGGACCAAACTCCACTGGCCTGGATGGCTCCCATCCCACAGGTTGTTTCCTTCGTTGCCAGTTGACAAATCGCAGATCCCTCTCCTTCACTAGCTCCATCATCAACAGTGTCAAGTCCTGTTGATGGGTCAGTAGTAACTCGTCCGGGGTCTGGCGCGGGTGGATCTGGTCCAGTTGTCGCAACAGGCGGTAAGCGTCCTCCTTGTGTTCGCCCATCTGGTAGTAGTTGATCAACATGGGTCGAAAGATGGCATAGTCGAACGCGGCCCGCGGTCCTGAGAAAGCCTTACGGAAAGACATCTGCATCATGCGGAGGTCCCCGTGGCCCATGGCTTCGCGGTCCGGTGGTGGCCAGTGTCCTTGAGAGCGACAATCCTGGTCTCCTGGGCGAGCATGTCGGACAGCGGTCCAGGTTTCGATCGAATCCCCTGGCGCACCTCGGCGTGGGTGGCCGGTCTCCCTGACGAATGATGGTATCTGGTCGATAGATGGGTGGTTCCTCTCCGGCCAGCGTAAACATGATGGCTCGTCGCATGGCGTCCAACCAGACCACGTCTCCTCCGGTGAGGCAGACTTCATCGTGAACGCCGGGCACCTCTTGATCAGGGTAGCGGTCGAGTATTTGAGTTCTCCTGGCCTGTTCCTCGAGAGACAAGGTGTCCGCGGGTTTCTCGGCGAGCCACCGATGGTAGTGAACGATAGCCTTCCTTCGCGCCAGAACCAATCCTCTGAGATCGGTGGTGATAGCCGCAATCAGTGGTCGTCCTCTAGGTTGTGTGTAACCGAAGAACATGAAGGTGGCCCGATCCGATTGAGGGCCAGCTTGTCGTTGCTCCACCGACACCACTTCCTCGTCCCATCGGCTCATGTAGCGGGTCGCGCCATAAGCTTCCGGTTTGTGTTTCCAGACCTCGTAGGCCTGTCGGGCGTGGTTGCGGTAACCAAAGATGATTTGGTTCAGCACGTAGTTGAGAGCCTCGCCTTCCTTTTGAATGGCCAGGGCGGTGTTCTCCAGTTCGCCCTTGAATTGGTAGAAGCTCGCAACTCGGCTCTGGTCCACTTCTTCGATCCGATCGTCCTGGTCCAACTGTTGAGCGATTTGGGCCGCGCGACGCACCTCATCCTTCCTAGGATTTCCTCTCAGACGAAAGAAAACCGACTCGTTGGGTTTCGGCGCCATCGACCGGGCGATCTCGATGTCCGGAGACATGAATGCTGCTCGTAGACCGTTGAACAGGCGAATAGCAAGTTGCTTTTCCTCGTCGTCCGTAGGCGAGCAATACACCAAGTCAGGCGTAATGCACGCGACGGCCGCTGTTCCGGCCATAATGTCCACCACGTCCAGCGCTGCATAGTCCGGTCTGCGGCCGCGGAATCGGGTCTCCTCGTGGACTGGGCATGAAGGACGAGAGTTGCATGGTCTGTTTGAAGTTGTTTGGGTATCCGGCTCCAAGGTAGAGAGTGGAGAGAGTGGTGGCTCCTACCCGTTCTCCTCGGGTCAGGTGGGAGCCCTCCAATTCTGACAGCCAGTCCTGCAGGTCGACGTATCCGTTCTTGGTGGTTAGGTAGTTCCACCGTTGTCCGTTGTAGTGGGTGCAGTTCCTGAGCATCACCTGATCTTGTGCCGATCCAAGCCCGATCTTGATGATCTGCGGGTTGCAGAGCACCTCGTGCAGGAAAGGCGGGAGCTCCGTCATAGCATGCATCAGAACGACCAGCGGCGTGCATCCGGTAGAAGTGATAGACATCACGGACAATGGCGCGCCCGTGTAGAAAGGGTCCACCGCGTTGACCAACACGTAGCAATTGGCTCGCCTAACCGCGTCGATGGCACTTATCAGTCGTGTCCGGCGAGGGATGGTGATACCAGACTTCTTCGGGTTGAAGGAGCTGGCATTCGCATAGGCCTTGGCGTACCGTTTGGTAGTTAGGTTCTGCAGGTGGTGGAGAGCCTCCTTTTCCGCTTGTTTGGCCTCCCGTTGTTGTTCCGGAGTAGAATGTTTCTGAGCGGCCCATTTCTGAGCCTTGTTGACGGCAGCCTTCCTGCGGTTGTATTCCTCGTCCAGACTTTTGTCGAATTTCTCAAAAGCCTGAACCAGAACCTCCTCGATCTTGTTCCGAGCGACAGGATCGTCCACCAAGATGCTAGCTCGGCAGACCTCTGTGGTCGGCTCCACCTCCTTGATGACCCGAAACAGCTCCCGGTCCATTATTACAGACAGCGGCAAGTCTCCTCCGATGGACCATCCTTCGAAGTCGATGGAAATGATGGCCAAGCCGTGGAACAGGAACTGCGAGTGTCGGAGCATGTCAGATAGTATCATATTCAGGTCAGAAACCTGATACTCTCCTTCCACGACGTACGGCGTCGGAAACCGCCCGGCAGGGGTGGCCTCCAAAAGCGTCCGAATCATGGCATGTTGTGGCACAGTGTGATACGGGATGTTGGCTGCTGACGCCTCCGGGTTGAAAACGTAGAGTTTGATCAACATCTTCACGAGCCGATGGTCGCGTTCCGGCTGGATAGAGAGGTCCTTTATGTTGGGACGTCTTCGCTTGGCACGGCGACGTTCCTGTATCGACTCGTAGGTGCGCCACCAGATTCCCTTTTCCGATTTTGCACACAAGTCCGCGATCAGTTCGGCCGGTCTGGTGTTGCGAACGGGAGCTATCTGGATGGCGGTTTCGAACCGCCCATTCTTGTTAGGCTGAGTGGGGTCCACACGGCCAATGGACGGATGGTCGTTGTACGCCTCTGTCTGCTCCTGGTAGATAGGTCCCATTACCGGCGGCGTGCCAATGTAGTCTCCGGGCCGAAAGGTGTGCGTCCCTGGGGCGACACCCATCCGTTCCAGCTCGTTCAACGGGTAGTCGTCCAGCTTGATTTGAGAGTAGTACTCAGTCCAATCAGCATCCATGTTCTCTGGGCGTTGGGTAGAATACCGGGCCCAGTCCTCGCTGGTCATCCCCGAAAAGTCCAGCGGCGTTACTAGCTGGGCCATTGGAAGAGTCTCCTGGTAGAGTTGTTGGCCTTCTGCCGTCGGGCATCGGTCGGATGTTGTACATCGACAGCTCGCTCTCCAAGGTTTTCTTGTCTGGACCGACAGGTGGTTCCGCTGGAAGATCGGTTCGTAACGGGGTCTCCGGGAACACTCCTCGAGGTGGGTGCGCCTCCAGAATGAGCCATTGTCGTGCCCATTCTCTACTCCGTTTGCGTTGCTCGACTACTTCTGGTCGGAGATGGTGTTGAATAGCTTCCAAATCAGCCGGCCGGAAGATCTCTTCCTCGGTGTACTCGTTCCTCGGTCGGTTAGTGAGCCACTGTTGGTCTCGGCACTCTCCTCGCTCGATGCCGGTGACCACCTCCATAACTTCCTGGGTGGCCGTGGGGTCACCCGTTGCCGCTGCCGCTGCTTCCATCCACTTGTAGATCTGCTCCTCAGTGTAGTAGAGCTCGTAGTCCTCCTGTTCCTCTAACTGCCAGTCTGGCCATGGTTCATAACCTCGAGAATCGCGGCCGGGAGGTTCAGACGGTGGCAAACCAATTCCGGCAGTGTTACGTGTACGAGCAGGTTTCCGCGTAACCGAAGGCACCCGTTGCTTTTGCCACTCGTTCTCGTCCGTGACATCAGGTAGTACCGGTGCAGAGCGCGGCGCTCGAGTTTGTTGGAAATCTGATCGGCCGGGTCGTCCCCCTGAGGCAGGGCCCCAGGCTCCACGTCCACGACCGGGTCGGGCAAAGACAGGCGAACGCGGCCGCTCTGGTTGTCGGTCAGAGCCTGTCCTTCCTCTGGAATCGCGTCTGTCCGAGCTGGGACGATCGTCACGCCCTCGGCGGTCCTTGGAGCTGGTTTTCTTTTCCGTCTCGTCGGCCCTTAGAACTGGTCCGTTCAGTGGGGCCTCGCGAACTGGTTCGTCCTCCCTTCTCTGTCCGACCCCGCGAGCTGGCACGTTCGTCATGTCCTGTCCTGCCGCGCGAGCTGGCTCGCTCCTCTCGTTCCGCTCGGCCACGTGAACTGGCTCGTTCAACCTTCTCTGTCCTACTCCGAGAGCTAGCGCGCTCGCTCCTGTCCCGGTGGCCCTTAGGGCTGGCCTCCTTCTCCTTCCGGCCCTTGGAGCCGGCTCGGTCACTTCTCTCCACGTGGCTCCGTGAGCTAGTATGTCCACTCTTACTGCGATGATGATGATGGTGATGTTTCCGCGGACTAGCAGGCCCTTCTTGCTTACTCGGGCCGGCACGGTCAGCAGACTCCTTTCTCCCTTTCGGACTGGACTTCCTACCGCGTTCAGGTTGTTCCTTGGAGCCCTGCTGATCATCTCCTGGCCCCGATGGCGGACGAGCGACAGGTGGTTGGCCAGAACGCTCACTCGACGAGGGTGTAGAGCGAGCATTGTCCCGTCTCGATCGTTTGGACGAACGGACAGTCTCCGCTGGATCTGCCGTCCGTTTACTGCTGGTAGTCGGTTGTCTGGCAGAATCATGTGTCTCCGGTCCTCTCGAAGAGCGACGGCCTGGACTACGATCAGGCCGACGTCGTTGTGGCTCCGGTTCGTGCTTCGACGCAGACGAGTCGTCCTCACTGGCAGAGTCATAGTGTTTTTTCTTGGTCCTTGGTTTCTCCGGAAATGTTTTGCGCGGCGGCGATTGCTGATCACCGCTCTGCGACGTTCCTGCCGCCACTTGGTGAGTGACGGGCACTGGCGGTCGTACCTGTAGTAGCGGTGGCGGTGGTGTCGATCCCGGCCGTGACAGCGGACGGCTGCCCTTGCTCGACGGTGGTCGGCGACTAGATCGACCCAATGGGGCTGGTCGGTCTGGCTCCTCCTCCATCGGCATGGGTTTCTCCGCGTGCCTCCTGCCGGGGGCCCTCTCCTCCTCCATCTGGCGATCGACTCGGTCCGGGCGGTGGTTGACTGGCCATGGCTGCCCAATGTTGCGCACTCCTTGACTCTTAACCAACACAACACAAACAATAGTTTGTCTGGTGGCAGAGGCTGCGTCTTGTAGCCCGGACTGTAACAAGGAATGTTGTTCAAAAACGTCATTGTAGTGTTGTAGGTGGCCGGCAAAAAGAAATCACGCCAAGCAGGAAGTGAGTGAAGCAACTAAACTAGTGCCAACACCACTAGAGGATGCAAACAAAACAGATCCCGACAGGCAGACGCAGTGGTTTACCGCTGGACGTAGGGCAGCCCCGGTGATTCACTCGTCCCAGACGACATAGCTGGCGGCAGTTGCTGGTTGGGGCTAGAATTAGGTAGCGTAAGCACTGAGACACCACACTCCGACGCGCCAGCGAATCCTCGTAACTAATCCCGCGCCTCTATGCGACAAGAGGGGGAGAGATGGGCGGCACTACGCCGCTAGCAGCCAGTCTTGTGATGAGTCGGAGCGCTTCTACGTAGGAGGGTAGGAGGTAGGAGATAGGATGGTGACCCGGTCGCGCGAACATCTATATACACTATGTACAAGGCAGGTTGCGGGTCTTAGTACTCAATCTCCTCCTCCTCATCCAGGTCGGACGGGATTCGGTCCTCCTCTGGCTCCGGGAGATGGTCCTGCTCCATATTTTCCCCGCCAGCCTCCTCTCGCTCCTCTGGAAGGGCAGGAAGCTCCGGGGCCGGAGCCTGCAGCTGTTCCGCTCCCTTTCGTCCCAGGAAACTCGGTCCTTCCAATTCCGGGTAGCAGCGCGACAAATGTTGCAGGTGTACCCGTCGAGGGGTATTGTCTCTCCCTCCGATCGGTACGATGACCGCCTGGTGTCCCTGGAGCTCGACCACCTGGTAGGGGCCGGTGTACTGCATGGCCAGCTTCATCGTCCGTACTCCAGGGTCGTACCGCATCACCTTGTCGCCCGGCCGGATTTTCGTCTCCTTAGCGCCCCATCGTTGGTTGAATCGCTCCTGGTTGGTCAATTGGGCGCGTCGTAAGTTATCCTCCAACAAGTGCCGATCACGGTGGGCGACGGTTGTCGTGGGTGGGGGGGGGGGGCGTCACTGGGGGGGGGGGGGGCTCCAGGCTGTGAGCGGGGCGGGGGGGGGGGGAACGCGGGAGGGCGTGGGGGGGGGGGTGGGGTGGGGGGTGGACAAGTTGAGGTCCCAGTCGTCCGCCTCCTTGTTCACCAGTCGAGACAGCATGTTGGCTAGTGTGGAGTTCATTTTCTCCACCAGTCCTCCAGTCCGTGGAGAGTAGGGCAAGGCCCATCGGTGTCGCACGTCGTACATCTCCAGCAGGCGGTGAACCGATCGATTTTTGAACTCCGTTCCGTTATCCGAGACAATCTCCTTCGGGGGACCGAAAATCGTAAAGACTCGGTCCAGCAGCGCTCGTGCAACCGTATGACCCCTACGGTCTCGCAACGGCTGCGCCACTACGAATTTGGTGTAGGCATCCATTACTACCAGGACGTAGGTGTATCCAGTGGCAGTGAGGTTGAGTTTGAGTGTGTCCATGTAGAGTCGTTGAAACGGCTCCACAGGAAGAGGCATCATCCCCATCGGGGGGTTCTCCGTGGGCGACTGGCCACGCCGAGTAGCACACAGCAGGCAACCGTGTACCTGTTGAGCGATGTCCTGTCGCATTTGCGGCCAATAATACAGCCGCTTCATCCTGTTGTAGGTCTTACTGATGCCGAAATGTCCTGACGTCCGTGCCCCGTGGTGATCGTACAACAAACGGGGCCGAAGAGGCAGCGGGATGCAGAGCTGCAATCGTTGAAGTTGGTCCGCCGGGTTGGTGCCCGGTGCTGCTGGAACGGTGTGTACGTGCCAAAGCAATTCGCCCGTGACAACGTACTCCTCCTGGTAACGTTGAATCCATTTGGAAAGTTCCAAATCTGCCGGCAATTCACCCGTGTTTTTGTAGGTGATCATTGCCGACCATTTCGGGTCCTGTTTTTGATGCATGGCGGCCAGCTGCTCGATATCCTGTCTGGTTGGCACCTGCATCATCGGCAAGACCGGTAATGCATGAATCCGGTCGCGAAAGTGTCCCATGGTGCCCATCACGCAGGCGTTCATTACCGCAGGCTGGTCGAGTGGCGGTAACAAATCCAGCCCGCTGTCGGTGAGGTGTTTCCAAAGAGGCCGGCTGACCGGCATGTCCAGGTGAACCTTCATCACCAGCATGTCGTCGTACGGCACCCGCTGCGTGACCAATTCCGCGTATGGTCTCCCCTCCGAAAGATTCACGTCCGAGATGCCGTGAAGGTTTCGCTCCTCCAGTTTGTCGTGAGGCATCCTCGACAAGGCGTCGGCTCCGTGGTTGACCCGTCCTGGACGATAGACAATGTTGGGCATGATTTCCTGGATTTGTAAAGCCCAACGGGCCAGCCGTTGTACTAGTTGTTTCTCCTGTAAATATCGTAACGCGTTGTGATCAGTGATTAAAGTTACTTGGTGGTTGAAGATGTACACCCGAAACTGCTGGATACCGTATACCAGCGCCAAACACTCACGGTCCGTAGCGCTGTAGTTTAGCTCGTTCGGGCGGAGACTGCGACTGGCGTAGGCCACAGGGTGTCGCTGCTTCTTCTCGTTCTCCTGGGCCAAGATGGCGGCGATGGCGATCCCTGACGCGTCCGACTCGATGATGAACGGCTTCGAGAAGTCAGGGTAGTTGAGCACCGGCGTGTTGATTAGGTGTTGAATCAACGTGAGAAAAGCGGTCTCCTGCGAGTCGCCCCAGGACCAAGTTGTCTCCTTTTTGACCAACGCATGTAGGGGAGCAGCCATCTGCGCGAATCCCTTGATAAATCGGCGGTAGTAGCTACAAAAACCGATAAAGCTCCTCAACGTCTTCAAATTGGTCGGCCTGGGCCAGTTCTTCACTTTCTCGATCTTCTCCGGGTCTGTTCGTATCCCGTCGGCACTGATCTGGAAGCCCAGAAACAGCACGTGTGGCCGAGCAAAGTTGCATTTGGTCAAGTTAATTAGGAATCCCGCTCGCTGGAGTGCCCGGAACACCTGGTCCATCAATCCTTTGTGCTCTTCCAGAGTGGCCGAGATGATCAACACGTCATCTAAGTAGGTGAACACTCGAGTAGGGTCGATGTGTCCAAGAATGCGTTGAGCTACCTCCTGGTAAAAGGAGGGAGCGTTGCACAGGCCAAAAGGTACCCGTTCGAACTCGTAGAGTCCTTTGTGGGTGATGAACGCCGTCTTCTCTACGCTATCAGGGTGCATGTGGAGGTTGGTGAATCCAGAGCGGATGTCCAGAGTTGAGAAACAGGTGGGTTTCACCTGCCCGATAGCGTCCAACAAATCGTCGATCCGGGGAAGAGGAAACCTGTTCTTTTTGGTCACCTTGTTGAGCTCTCGGAAATCCACGCACAATCGGAGATCTCCGTTCTTCTTGATTACCGGCACAATTGGAGACGCCCATGGACTGTGTGATGGACGAATGATGCCGGCTTCGAGCCATTCTGCGATTTTCGCCTCCACCTTCGGTCTAACATGGAAGGGCAGCCGTCGCAGTGCTTGTCTGACCGGTCTCTCTTCTCCGGTGTCGATTTCCATGTAGGCTACTTGGCAGTCACCAATTTCGTCCTCCGTGAGACTGAATGCCTCGTTCCGTTCTAGCAGAAAAGTGAGTAAGTCCCGTCGTATCTGCGGGGGCAGATCATCGAACGGGAGTAGGCCGGCCATGGTCAATTTCCGTTCTTCCGGCTCAGTGACAATACGAGTGATAGCTGCCTCTACCGCTTCTACCTCCTCGGCGGTCAAACTGCCCAGGGGATGAGCTGTCCCTGATATCGGCGGCCGTGGCTCGTCAACTGCAGCAATTATTTGTTGTACCGTGGCTCCCGCTCTCTGGCGACTCTCCTCTGCTGCAGCGTCCTTGGGTGTAGCATGCTCTACCAGTTTGCCGATTTCCGTCCCGGCATCCACAGTGATGACGCTGTCCGTTTGGTTAGCCACTGTGACCAGTATTGACTGGTCAGTGTAATGCTCCGTCCGATACTGCACCTTCACCTCGACTTCCGTCTCCGGGGCAGGGATGAAATAGTAGTGTTTCTCATCCAACGTCACTCCCGGGGCTCTGCCAGTGACCGTTTCCACGCAATTTGGTTGGATTTCCCGTGCCGATACCATGTGCACAGGGACGGCTCCCTCTGGAGTAGTGCAGTTGGAGATGTTCAACACCGGGGTAGTATCTCCTTCCCCAGCAGGTGTACACGGCTGGGCCGTCTCGGACATTTCCTCGGTCTTCTCTGCAGGAGCCGGACCGATTTTCGGCAGCGGTTGTCCTTCCACTAGCTGGGAGAGCAGCGTTACTAGTAGATGTGGAAAAACTTTGATCCCTGGCAGCCCTACCAGCAGGGGGTAGGGGCATTTCATGTCGACCACGAATCGCATCTTAGCCTGGTGGCCTTGATACGAGAGAGTAGTGTCCACCACGTGTCGACTCTCCCTTCCTCCTCCAGTGAATCCTTTCAACCACACTGCGCGGGCTCCGTGCAAGGTGGTTTTGACTCCTCGAGTTTTTCCTTCCTTCAGGATAGCACGGAGTCCTTCTCTTCCGCACAAATTAGTCACTGCGCCGGTGTCGATGAGGGCAGGCACTTCCTCAGGTCCGATGTTTACTTTTAGCAATCGTAGAGGGATTGCCTCCGGCTGTTTGAGTGTAGGGTTGGCAGGTTTCAGCTCCGTTGGTCGAACGGGGTTAATTTCGACTACCCCCACTTCCGTCTCCTCGTCCTCTAAGTCCGAGCCGTCATCCGGTTGAAGATCTTCAAACTCCTCGAGTTCTTCTCCGTCGATGCTGCCTTCCACTAAGTTGACCCTTCCTCGGTAAACGTCCATGGCTCTTTCATAGGCAGCGTCGTTCACTGCCTTGTCCCTGTCTGGTGGATTCTTCTTAACCCACTTAGCCCATGCTTCTCGAGTCCACGTCTGGGTTTTTGGCAGCGTCTTCACTCCTCCACGCGTGTATCCTTCCGGTGGTCTCCGGCGGATATCAGGAGGCGGATTCGCGCCTGCGGACTCTGGAGCTCGTGCTGGTCGGGCCGGGGCCCGATTCAAAGGCTGAGTTCTAGGCGGAGCACGTCTGGGAGGTTCGGCCCGCGGTGGTCTAACAGCTCGATCCGTTTCGATGGGCTCAAAGCGCTGCATCGCTCGGCGGGCGTCGGCCAGGTTGAAGCAATGTTGTTCTACGTTGTGTTCCCTGGCTTTCTGACGTAGATCTGGGGTCAGCCCTTGGAAGAACATCAACAGCTGCCACTCAGTGAGATTTCCTCCCGGCTCGGTGTAGTGAAGGCGCAAAGATTTGCGCTCAATCTCCTTGCAGTACTCGTCCAGGGAGAGGTTGCCTTGCGTAGTTCGTAGCAACTCGGTCTTCACTTCCAGTGCTCTCTCCCGGGGCAGGAATCGATCGACCAGCAGTGTTCGTACTTGAGCGTACGTCCCCCGCTCAGTCAGCGGCACAGTGTCTATTGCAGCGCGCATGGCCTTAGGCACTGCACTTTTGACCAGGGCCACTTTCGCCTCGTCCTCCACTACTTTGGCGAAAACGAAGTATTCCTCCAGATCGTTGAGGAATTGCCGAACGTCCTCCACATCCTGGTCGAATTTTGGCAGCTTCAAGGAACGTAGATAAAAAGGTTCCCTGCGCTGGTCGGCTGCCCGAAGCTCGATGTTGTGTAGAGTGTCCTCGGCTCGGTTCAACAGGTTGGCCATTAGTTGCTGACGCTCCGCTATGTCATCCTGGGCCTCTACGTACCCTGATACAACGCGGCTGTCCCGGGCCGCCACTCCTCTGGCAGCGGCGTTTCCTCCGGTTCGGAGATTCTGCAAGTTGGCGGTTTGTTGCAGATGTTGTAGTCCTGCGGTGGTTAATTCGCGAATTCGTTCCTCCGCTCGGTCCTCGCCCTGTCCGGTGTCCCTGGCCGCCTGTCGCACCTGATGGAGGTAGGTATCACGTAGCGCTTCCAACTCATGGGAGGTGTAGTGAAGTGACTGGGTGCGTAGTGCTTCTTCGGCCCGAGTCAGTGCCTGTTCCAGCTGTCTGCTCCGGCGGTTCAGGTCGTAGTCTCGCGACAGAGTTTCCTCTGTTTCTCGTGCGCGCATCCCTTGATTGAGCCGGTCCTGCGGCGGTCGTGGTCGACCCGGGGCGGCTTCCTCAGAGGCCGGCCGAGACAGGATTTGAACGTCCCCTGGACGTAGAGGGCGTCGGACAGGCTGACTGGCCATAGTAGGAGGCACCTCGGTAGGTAATTCTCTTCCTTCTGGACTGATCGACCGAGACGGTGTCGGGTCCCAACGAGGGTCGGTCCGATGAATTCGGTGAAGATACCGCCGATACCTCTGAAGTTCCAGCTCCTGTTCTGCCAGCTGGGCTTCGCAGTTTCGAAGACGCATTCCATCTCCTGGTGCCACCTGATGGATATCCTCCGCTGTAGTAGCGGGCGGTCCAGGTCGTTCAGTTCGACCGGGGTTGGTTATGCCAGTGGCCATACTAGTTTCCCTTGGCCTTCTAGTCTGATTTCGGCTCGTCTGGATCGTCGTCGCTCTGGTAGCCGAAGCTGTAGAGGTCGCGACGTTCCGGCCAGTAGAACCGGCTGCGGGCTGCGTACTCACCGCCGTCCTGCGATTGCGTCTCGCGGAAGTCGATACCTGAGAAACAGGTGGTGTTACTTCGTACGATGTAGCTAGTTCCGCCTCCGGGTACTCACTCAAGTAGTCGGGCCGCTCGTGGTAAGGCGACATCTCGTGTACGCGAGTAGCCACACGCCAGGCCGAAGGCGCTGGGTGGTAGGAGCTGATTTCTTCGCGTGCCGCTGCACGGGCGCGAGCCGGATCTTCCCAGTGGTTGAGACCCTCAATCTCCAGCGCCTGCTCCACTCGTGTTTCCACCGGGGCCGTCTGTGATCTTGGCGTTGGGTCGCCCATCCTGTCGGTTTGGCCCTCTCGCCACCGGCGGAGGCGACCTGGGTACAAGTCAGCGTTGCTCGGCAGGAAATCGCCTCGGACCGGCAGCGGTCTGTGAAACTGAGTCATCAGCCACTCTCTAGCCGTCGGTGGTTGCTCCGGTTCGTTAGGTCCGAGCCACTGTCGAAGATTAGTGGTCTCGTTCCAATCCAGCAATGCCTGGTCCTCGGACGCTATCTGGAGGTCCGCGCGTTGGAAGCGGGTGATGGGTTCACGCTGACTGGCCTGCACCGCGTAGTGCCACATCACTGCTCGATGGTCTTCCCTTGCTCGCTGTTCAACGTCTCTACCGACTGCTCTTTCCAAGATGGCGGCCGCTTCCTCCCGTCGGCGAGGTCTTCTGTGAAAGTTGTTCTGGCCCCGCTCCTCTCGCTCCTGAACGGGGTCCGGTGCAGCGACCTGTCCAACTGGTCCGACGAAATTGACCCGTCGGTACCATTCTGGAACTCCTTCCTGTGGCTGGTCCTGCGGTTCCTCCTCTGGCGCCACTCCTCGAAACTGCCACCGCAAGTCTCGTGGTTCCTGCGGCGCCCAGGGCCGGTGGTAGACTGGCTCTCCGTTTTCGTCCGACTCGTAGCGAGGAGGACGGTAGGTGCCGGCATCCATGTTGATCGGAATGCCAGGGGCATTCGAGAAATCCGCTCGCGGTCTCTCCTGAGGTACGCTACCTGCCTTCTGAGCTCCCTGTCCCACCACCTCGTGAGTACGAGGAGGTGCTGCTTCTTCCATATATACAGACAAACTGCCTTCGTCCGACTCCTCCTCCGGGTCGACGTTAGCAGGTAAAGAGCAAGTTGCCGTTCCTGCCTCTCCTCCGTTGTTCGGCCGTGGTCGCCGGGCGGGCGAACCTCGCTGTTCCCCGGCGCGTTGACTGACTTCTCGAGTTCTCCGCTCGATCTCCCGGGACTCCTGAATCTGCTCGAGAATCTCCGCTTGTCGCGCACGCATTCCGTCCCAACACTCGCCAATTTTCCGCCGTTCATCCTCGGCTCGGCGGCGAAGGTCCTGCGTTCGTTGTTCAACTGTGCGCTCCACCAGGTGTTGCACGTCCTGTTTCACAGCCTGTGATACTCGATTAGCAACCGCCGAAATCCTTTCTGCCTCCTCTCGGGCCTGAGCCTCTTCTCTCTCCAACCGCTCGCATTCTGTGTAGGAAGCGGCCGGGCCTCTGTTGTTGCCTCCCTGCCGGCGGGTGCGAGGGGACTCCTGTAGAATTTCCTTCTGCACTCTGTCCTGGATGGTCTTCCAAATCACAGTGTCTGACACCGGGTCCTCTCGCACCGTCTGGTCCTGACTATCCGCCGCCGTAGAGTGAGAGCGGACAGAGTCGGGCGTAGCTCTGCCTGACCGGGGTGGTTCCGGCGGTCGGTCACTGCCGGCCGCAGAGCGAGTTCGTTGTCCACGACCCTTCTCCGTTGCGTAGGGAAGAAACACCGCGGATTTCTCCGGGCGCTTCTGTTTCACAGCCGTCCTTCTACCCGTATTCGTAACCGTAACTGTCACCGGTGTTCTCCTCTGCGTCGGCGAAGTCCCTCGCATACCCGGCGGTTGTGTGTAGAGGTGGTCCGTATGTTGCTCACCCTCCGCCAGGATGGTGGTTTCGCTCCAGCACGTACCCGTAGTTGCTCGTTGTTCCCTGGGTGCTCCCTGAAGCTGAGATTCCGTGTTGGTCACCGTGACCGTGAGATGTGGTGATGGTGACTGAGTGCGTCTATGTACAGTGAATGCTGACACCGTTCGAGCAGGGTGCAGCCCTATCGGTCCACTCCACACATCCGGAGGCGGCGAACGCGTCAGAGAGCGAGTGTAGGTGTAGCCTGTCCCTTCCTCCGGTCCAAAAGCGCACGCATAGAGATGGTCCCGCCGGTCGGGCTGGTACTCCCCCTCTGGCCAACCGTAAGGGTCCAGCCGGGGTCTGCGACTGCCAGCCGTTGCCGACACAGCTCTCCCTCTCGGCCGAGCACTGGCTGAACGCGGTCGAGGTCTGGGTTTGCCGGCCGGTGGAGGTCTGGTAGGGTCGTAGATGTGTCCCCGAAAACCAGGCCCAGGCGGTGCTCTGTACAACATACCGGGCGGGAAACGCATCTGACGTGGGTGAAATAAGTTACCAGGCAGCTGTCTGGCGCGAGCTGCCGTCTGTGTTTCGTCCGAGAGAGCCGGCATTTCCTCCTCGCTAGCATTGCCGGTTTCCTGTAGAAGTTCTCTCAAAAGAGGCGCGTGGGGCGCCACCGGCAACGGCGTTAAAGTCTGGTGCAGCTCCTGTGTGTACTTCAGCTCCTCTACGGAGGTAGTTGCTTCCCGACCGGTGGGGGCCGCCCTAGCCGGCGACCCAACACCAGTGCTGTAGATGTTGGCAGCTGACTGACTGCGTCGCTCCCCCGTCAGCCGTTGTCTGTTTTCGTACCTGCGGTCATTCTGATGAAAATGACGCACGACCGACTCAGCGACTGCGTCGTCCTCCTGGCACGTAGAACCGTACCGGGCCTGTCTGTACTGCGTCGTTTCCCCACCAGGCCTGGTAGAGACTGCTGCGTAGTTGTGTTGGTACGTCGGTCCGGGGTAGGCACCAAAAACCTGCACACTCTCCCGAGTGGGGTCAGTGCCTAGCCGGTACGTAGACTCAGAGTCGTAGGGGTGAGCCTGACGTCCGCGAACACCAGAGGCCTGCACACCCTCCTGAGTGGGGCCAGTGTCCGGCGGGTACGTAGACTCGTAGTCGTAGGTATGAGCCGGCCGTCCCCGAACACCAGAGGCCTGCACACCCTCCTGAGTGGGGCCAGTGTCCGGCGGGTACGCAGACTCGTAGTCGTAGGTATGAGCCGGCCGTCCTCGAACACCAGAGGCCTGTACACCCTCCTGAGTGGGGCCCGTACCTGGTGGAAAAGCCGACTCGTAGCTGCTTTGTTGCTGCTGTTGAGTGCGTCGTCCGTACATGCCGGCGGCCTGTCCACTCTCCTGAGTGGTGGCTCTGTCCGGCTGCCGCTGAGGTCCGTAGCCATTCTCGCTGCTCCTGCGGATGAGGAGGTGTCGCGGATGGCGCCTCTTCTTTGCCTGCGGCTGACTAGAAGTCGTAGTCGGTGCCGACCCGTTGCTACCTGTTCGGGGAACGTCATCCGCTCCCGCGGACCCCAAACAGGCGCCGGCCGGCTCTGCAGAAAATGCTGCCGCTCCGTCTGACGTAGCCATAGTAGTAGTCAGCACGGCGGCTAGCTGTCCCGTAGGTAAGTTACCCATACTCGTCGCTCCTCCGTGTTCCTGCTGATCAAGTTGGCTGGCTGCGGCCAAGTTGTCTCGGCGAGTTTGGGCCAGCAGTCCTCTGCCGGCTCCACGACTGGCCGGTCCTCCTCTGCTCGCACGGGGAGCTCCTCTTCCTCGCGTCCTTGCTCTGGCAGGTCCGCGGAACTGCGTCCTCCCACGCTCGCACTCCATCTTGAAATAGTAAATTAGCGATCTTCCCTAATCTTGGTGTTGAACCTCCAATTCTGTCATAACCCCTACTGTTGGTGGTTCCTGAGGTTAGACAGAATAAAGCTGGGCTGGACGGTGGACGCTGCGGCAGGTGAAGAAGAGGTGGTTTTTGATAAAAAGTTGAATTTGGTGATTTTGTTGAAAGTTGAAATAAAACGTGTTGCCGAAGAGAAGGTAGTGAGAAAAGAAAATAGCGTAGGTCGACGCCCTCTCCGTTGATCAAGTCAGCCGGTAGAGAGCCGAGAAGAGTAGGCAAAAAGTATCAATTTCGCACTAAGTGACTACCCGTGAAAAGGCGACAAGTTACCACGCTACAGGCGGTCGACAGGACGAGGCACTCACTGCAGGAGATTTGTTCTCGCTCCTCGTAGTCGCGCTGAGGCAGCTAGGCGGGCTTTGCTTGAGCTGTGAATCCAGTCCAACAGACAAGTCTTTACTAGACAGCCGCACACTAGTCTTACAGATTCAAAGAATAATGATACAGGGTGAGTTGGAGAAAATGAGTTAAGAGAGCGCCATCTTGGATCACGATCACCCTATCACCGACCTTCTTGCCTTCCGAGACTCCGCCCCCGACCAATCAGCTGCGCGCCTCCTCCTCGTTCCTCGGTTCTTATTGGCCGGTCTGTGAGGCCATGTTGGTTTGCCTGCCAGCTGCCAGCGAACGAGTCCCGACGCGAACACTCCGCTCTCCCTGCATGGCCGACGAGCGCGAACACGGTAGTATTTGAATAGGGTTCTGCACATACTGCCTTGGAAACTTCCTCAAATCTGTGTAAAATTGTGCTCGCCTGCATGTACTGTACAATTTAAACAAGCTGTATATTTACCAAGTTTGATTTTTCAAGTTAATTGTTATTGTTGATAAGAAGAGAGAGAGAGAAAAATGAACGGACTGCATTTACTACTGCTTGCTGTTGCTGAGTACGGACGAACGCATGCAATCACATAATACTTTACAAATAGTAGCTCCCGTGGTCGAAACACAGACGTCGGACGGACTGGGTCAACTGTGCTATAACTGCGCTTCGATAATTAGGCGGCGGCCCAGCGGTGCTATAACTGGAACTGTGCTATAACTAAACACTCTACCGTAGCGAGGGCCATTAACTGTGCTATAACTAGACGGCACCCTCTGGTGGTGTTTCCGGCAAAACCTAAAAAGTACCGTCAACACCGTCGTACCGTCAGCCTCATCGGACCGCGCTCTGGTGGTCCCCACGTCCGCTTTTACACGCCTGCTGCCGACATATTCGGCTGTTTTCCCCCGCCAGTCTGATTGAGGTGGACGGTGCTAGATCTCTAGATGTAGACGGTGCAGACCCAGTAGCGAACCCAGGGAGTGCAGGGTGGCGGACGCAGAAAGAAGTCCAAAATTCCGGTCCCATCAAAAATAAGAGAAATCTAAATTATTTGTTCAAACTGTCAATTTTATGCTCGCATTTTAAGCGCGTTTTTGAAGGCTAAAATTATTAATTTACATTTTACAAAATTCTCGCTCTGGTTGAGCAGGCAACCAGGCCTCTTCAAAATGTTGCCACCTCTCACTTTTACAATTCTGGATACCGCACAGCAATAGGAGCTCTGGTCTGATTAGTTGGCGAATGGATCTGTGACTGAGAAAGAATCAATTGACCGCCCCTATGACAAGGAATGATATAAGCTAGACTGTCCGCCTGTCAGCACCATCGAGTGGTATCGGCATCACTGGATGTTGATATGTAGTCGCTTGTAGGTACATGCTGCTGTGGTACGTACATGCCGTCTTGTGTATTGGCCGTCTAGGCTAGATTTATCGATCGGGCTCAGCCTGCCGTCTGTCACGTTGGCCGCGCCCTAGTCTGTAGCTTTGTGTAGTAACAGAGCCAGACGCAAGGCCTGTGGTGTGTTCAAACACAATCACTTTCTCTCCCTGCGCACCTGCCTTGCGACTGACTGTTGTTCGCTCTCTCGCATTCTCGTGTGTTGTGGCCAGTCTTTAGTGTATACTGACATTGTTGATGGTCCATCTGTGCCCTGGCATAAAAGGACTTTGTTGTTGAGCATCGCCTTCTACACCGCGACAGTAGAGCGATAGGAACAATGACAAGGGCACCGGACGACCACCGAAGAGAAGCACAACAGACAAAACAGCGGGCTCACAGATGGAACAGATGTACAGCGCAGTTCACTGGGATGTACACGCTTCATAAACCGCGACTCAGTATTTTCTGGGAACAGCCAAGAATAAAATTTTAAACGTCGACCTACTATTTGGTACACCCTATTAATGTTTATCGGTTAGCTACGGTTTTATATGTACTACTGCATACTAACAAAACAAGAGACATCAATTAAAACTGAAGAACATCTAGAAGACAAATCTGAATTGCTCCTTCAGGTGCTGTTTGTGTTGTTCTGTCAGACGAATGTACACATTATGTTTCACTTGGATCTGATCGAAACTAACGTACCGGTAATGGGTCTGGTTTGGGCCGGGGTAACACTCTTGTGGAGGAATCCAGTGGCGCTCTTCATTCATCAACACAATATCTTCCTTCCGGTAGGTTCAGCATGTCCACCAGCAGAAGTGCCCAAAATCGATCAATGGTATCGTATTTTGTACCGGCGTGACCGCATGCGCCGTCATAGTCTGCCGCTCTAGCAATTGGTGGCACCAACACGCTCTGAACGGTTGTATTCCCGGTAAACAGCACGACCATACCGCCCTCTCTTCATGCCTAAAATTAAACCATCTTGTTTTTAATAATTTTTCAAATTCGGTGAATTCTCTGTTTCTGACAGTACATACTGTTGTTGTTGTTGTTGTTGTAACTTTTTGTCCTTTTTGGACTAGGAGTAGCCAACTGCTATATAGCAGGAAGAGACACAAGGTCCGGCAGCCTCCTTAACAACAACCCTCCCCTTTTGCTGTCGGTGGGTGCAAGACATCGCCGGTTTGGTCCCCATTTATCTACTTGCCATTGCTGACTTTCGACTGCCTGGGTTGGGCTTTGTGTCGACTACTTCCCATCGCCTCGACAGGTTTCGAACCCACAAACACATCGCTTCCACGGGTGCCGGGGCCGCCGTGACACACGGGATAGCGTAAACTACCCATGGCCAAGACGCGACGCGAACACTGTAAGAGTTTATCCACTAGTTGACACTCGCACAACACACACACGCACACAAGCAACCACTCGATTATCGCTTGACAATACAAACACTCACACTGAATCACATATTCTTTCATCACCCAAGCAAGATGGCGGAGCAAGACAAGTTTTTAATGGTGATGAAGAGTTGGAAACGGCAGCTACAGATTCAATTCTTTTCAAGGGCTGTCAGGCACGGAGGAGGCCCAGTCGACATCCCTGAGGGGGAGTGATGAAAGAATATGTGATTCAGTGTGAGTGTTTTGTATTGTCAAGTCATCAAGTGGTTACCTCCGTGTCTGGTGTTTGTGTATTGTGTGCGAGTGTGAACTATTTGGTAAACCCTTTCAATACATACAGGCGTGCACCAGGGTGGGTGCGTACATGTACCAGGGCCCTTAGTTAGAAAGGCCAACCCCCACTGTAGAAGTTTATGGAACCTCCTAACCGAAAATACAAGTATTACAGTCAGGCACTTAACGCCGTTTATGGTACCGACACCATATAAGGTGCCGGTACCATATATGGTACCGGTACCGTAGGTAGTGGTACCATATATGGTACCGTCACCTTATATGGTACCGGTACCATATATGGTACCCCCACGTTCGGGGTCTGTGGTGGTACCATATATGGTACCGGTACCATATGGTGACGGTACCCATATAAGGTACCTGTACCATATATGGTACCGGCACCATATATGGTACCCCTACCTTCGCGTTGTTACCGGTACCGGTACCATAGACGGTACCACTCTGTTCAGATTTCGTACCATATATGGTGCCGGTACCATATACATGTATGGCACCGGTACCATATATGGTACCGGCACTCATGGCCATGGGTAGGGGTACCATATATGGTGACGTGCCGGTACCATATGTGGTACCACCACACCACAGTCGCCGAACGTGGGGGCACCAAATATTCGCTAATTTCGCTTAAAAGAACCATCCCTGGCTCGGACCTATTACATGTATGATTTGAGAGCTGCTGGAGATCGTTAAATGTAAAGTTTGAACAGCACTGTACCGGATTTTTGCATCTTGACATGCGACTGAATGGCCAAATTTTCGTCTATTCCCGTAAGTTATTGATGAACATATTATTTATTTATTTATTTATTTATTTATTTACCCCAAGCATAGAATGTGTACACACATAACATACCAAAATACAGTGTACAGGCAAACGAAGCAGAACATAACAACATAACATGTACAACACTACTGCGACTGTGGGGCAGGGCTAAGCAGCGCCGATATAGACAGCGTCTGATGCTGAACCCTTTAAAAATTTCGATAGTCTTACAGTTTCTGATTTTAAAGCATTTTTAAAGGCTGCCAACGTGCGTGATGAGACGGTACTTTCACTCAAGGCGTTCCAAGGCTGTATTACTCTAACTGCGAAACTGAACTTTCTGGTGTCCGTCCTAACCGTTGGCATGTTTAATTTCATAGAGTGACCCCTAGTACCAAGGACCGGTGAAAACTCGAAAAAGTCACTGAAATCTAAATTACACAAACCGTTAATAATTTTGAATACAAAGATTAGATCCAATTCTAGCCTACGGAGCTCCAGATTCTGCAGCTTGATTCCCTTGGTTTTGATTAGCTCAAGTCTCTCGCGATACGATCTATTTTGCATATCCGGTATACAACGTGTGAAGTACTTTTGCACCCGTTCGATCTGGTCAATATCTTTTTTAAGGTGTGGGTTCCAAGAAACCGAGGCATACTCTAATACTGGCCGTACAAATGCTTTGAAAAGTGTAATAAGAAAATTTAAGTTTCGTGTCTCGAAAGCTGAAAGCATGGCACTCAGGCGTGCAAAACCACGTTTAGAGATCTGGAGGCAATGTTCTGATGACTTTAAGTTAGAAGTGACTGCTATGCCTAGGTCCCGGGTGGATTGTGTGCTTTGGATTATTTGGTTGTTTATGGTGTACTGGTGCTCCCCAATTGCAGCTGTTCCGATTAGCATTACCGATGTCTTATCGATAGCAAGAGACATGCCGTAGTTATTTGCCCATTCCGATAGGGAGTTTAGATCTTGTTGGAATAGATGCCTTCCTCCTATGTCGTTCACCTCTAAATAGAGCTTGCAGTCATCGGCAAATAATTTTGTTGTACTGTGCTGAATGGACTCGGGCAGTTTATTTATGACGTGATGCGTGACGTGTTTGATTTATTAGTCACGTGATGCGTTTAGGCTCAACCCGTATCCAATCCACCACCATAGACCTCAATCGGTCCGGTGGGGGAAAACAGCCGCATATTCCGGCAGCCGGTGTTTAACAGCGGACGTGGGGAACAACAGAGCGCGGTCCGATAAGGCTGACGGTACGATGGTGTTGACGGTACTTTTTAGGTTTCGCCGATTAATGTCCACCAAACCATGGACGACTAAAAACTACTGGACTGATCGCGCTCCCGAGCGCTAATACATACTTAGGGTAACTTTACAAGTCCATATCTTTGGAACCGTTCGACCTACAAACAATATAAAAACATCTTTAGAATCCTCACGGTATCAGCAATGAAGCGCAGTGCTCAAATCGCTTTCAAACCCACTAAAAGAAAAGTTTATTTTTTTCCATCGAGCAAATTAGGATTACCGATCAATGTTGCGCAGATTAGGTTGCACCACAGTACAGAGCTCGGCCCCCTCTACAACTTTGGTCATATGGCCCAAAGCGCTCCGACGCATCCATAAGGAGTTATTTGCAAAAAACTCTGAATATATTAAATACATGGGAAACATGCATTAACAGCAGAGAAGCGACCGGAAAAAAGAATATCAGACAAGATATTATGAACACTGGACCAAAAGCACAGGAGAATGAAAGTAGCATTACATACAGTTACCGACTACGTCCAAACTTTGTTATTTTGGCTTGCGCACTGCGCTTAACACCAGAAGCAGTGAGCTTCTTGACGAGGTTTTTACACATGAAGTTGAAAAATTTGGTGACGAGAACTCGGGCAAACGAGTGACCCAGCAGACAGGAAAGCTCAGAAACCAGAACGTCCAGCAGCTGGGAATCCTCTTCTAAAAGCAACAAGACGGTTTCAACAAATATTGGCCGGTGAAAATCGCAGTGCAGGAACTTGTCCTTGAGAGTAGGGTCGTTTTGAATGCAAGAAAAGACGAACCAGGCTTTCAGACAGATTCCAAAAGCTGCAGCACTCGGGACAAATAAATTAATTTCACTCAGAAACAAGCTGATGTTTTCTGAGTCTCCTTCAATTTCAAGGGGAGGCAGCTCAGATTCCCTTTGATCTGGGTGGAGAAGAAGCTCCTTGCATGAAACACAACGCCTGCCCATGGTTCGTGTTTGTAGCCAGTTCTGCAGCCGGGCACAGAGCACGTGAACGGCATTGCACTCTGAAACGCTAAAAACAATAGATCTACGTACATATCACAGAAAAAACGAACCCGCTAAGCGCGAATGTCATAAACCAATTAAGAATCATCAGTCGAAGAGAAACACAGAAACGAAATTCACTTAAGAAATGAATAAAGCAATTAGCAAGCCGATACAATGAGAAAAAAAGCCAGTTTTGGCCTATGTATCTGCAATGGGTGGAGAGTCGTGTAAAAAGATAAAAGAAGTCAATGAGATGGGTTACCTACTTTGTATCTAGTATCCATACATGGGCCGGAAAAATCCGGAGGGGTGTCTGGAGATCTCGGGTAGGGGTGGGGGCCCGGAAAAAAGTCCAAACAAACGCCTATTTTGCCTTAAATAAGCGAAAATTTTCTCCCTCCGGGAGGGGGGTCGGAGAGGGGGTATGGCCGACCGAGGGGGTGGTGTTGGCTGGCAAGGGGAGGGGGTAAGCCCCACCCTTACCCTACGCGGCCCATGTATGCTAGTACCAAGAATATATTCTTGCTAGTACCGATAAATGAATCGAAAAGGAAGACAAGAAAAACCGGGGGCAGGCCAAATCTCATGCCACTTTTCTACCCTTATCTCATTCACTAAATAGAAGAAAGAAAACTGAGGTAGGTAGGCAAAAAGAGCAGAACAATTAAGGTTAATGGGTGGCCCAACACAATTTCCGGCAAGAACAGTTAATGCGCAGAAAACATGTGAAGCAAGAAGCATCACGATGACGGCGTAGCAGAAAATCTTTAATAATTCAGTCTTGAATAATACCTATGGGTGCACACTAAACCAAACAGCAACAAACCGGCCGGCCGACCGACAAGCAAGAAACTCGCGGCCGCAAGCCACGCCGCGAGCACCTCACCAGCACACACTGCCAGTGCCAGACAACAGACAAGCATACAGGCGTGGCCAAAAAAATCGATACACACCCCCGTTGCAGGTAGGCGGCTAAAGTAAACAAACAGACAACAACATACGCGCGCACGTAACTGCACTGTACGCAAAAACAATGATTCTCTTTCTTATATTTTCTGGAATTAGCTATGAGTTAGCGCACATAACAAGATTACTGACTCCGTTTCAAAGTTAAATGAATTCAAAGTTATTTTTGCAAATAACTCCTTATGGATGCGTCGGAGCGCTTTGGGCCATATGACCAAAGTTGTAGAGGGGGCCGAGCTCTGTACTGTGGTGCAACCTAATCTGCGCGACTTTGATCGGTAATCCTAATTTGCGCGATGGAAAAAAATCAACTTTTCTTGTAGTGGGTTTGAAAGCTATTTGAGCAATGCGTTCGATTGCTGATACCGTGAGGATTCTAAAGATGTATTTATATTGTTTGTAGGTTGAACGGTTCCAAAGATATGGACTTGTAAAGTTACCCTAAGTATGTATTAGCGGTCGGGAGCGCGATCAGTCCAGTAGTTTTTAGTCGTCCATGGTTCTACTCGCCAGCACATTCCCCTTACTATAGACATGTTCAATACAAATTATTTCATCTGGAAACATTCTATGTCATAAGTTACACCAACGCAATTTTTAACAGTGCTGGAAATTCAGTTGAAGAAAAGCCTAAGTCCAAGTCAAGAGCCTCAATATTCACCCCCAAAATTCAAACCATTGACCTAGACAGCTGAAAGTTGATACATACTGAAGAGGGAAACACGTTTACCAGTGAAATAGACACAACAATGAACAAAGGAATGCAAAGGCTAAATATAAATATCTTTCATCACTCCCCCTCAGACGAATGTCGTTCCATGGGCACATCCGAGCCTGACGGTCGTCTGGAGTCATGAACGGTAGGAGAGCGACCTCCCCGGTGCTCTTCCCGTTCATCTACCCTCTGCTCCTACTACTGCCGAACCTCCTGGCAAACACACGCTTATGCAACTGCTGCACCAACAACGTCAAGAAGCCGCACAACAACGCCGAGAAGCAGCCGCTCAACAACAACAACTCGTTCAATGGATGACGGAGAATCAACGGCAAATGGCAGAGAATCAACGGCAAATGGCAGAGCAGCATCAAGAGCAACAACGTCAAATGGCAGATCGCTATGAGCGGCTCCTCGCCACCTTTCATGAACGGCCCCCTGTTGCGCATCCACAACTTACGGTCAATCTTCCCCGCCCGACAATCTACCGTTTTCTTCAATCAGCCAACGATATCACTTTCGCCAGATGGTCCGAGGAAGTCACTCATTATGTGCGCCAGTCCGGTCTCCCATGGTACAGAGTCCTTGAAGATGCACTTGATCCAATGGCACGTCAGCAATTCCACTCCATTCCGCCTGGGCAGACAGAATCGTTGGAGGCAGCTCTTGCCGCTCTTGAACCACTACTTCAGCCCGAGGAGACACAGATTCAGCTTGCGCTCAACCTCCTACAACTGAAATGCGACCCGGATGTGGTCAAGCTCACGCATCAATTCAAGGCGCAGACGGCTCGTATTGTCAATCCGGAAACCGCTCTTACTGCCGTCTACATCAGCCTCTTACCCAATGAAATCAAAAGGCGAATGATCCACTATCTCTCTGATGATGCGCACCCTCATGATATCCACTCTGTTACTACGGAAGCGGTCAAATACTACAATTCGGAACAAGTGGCCAACAGTTCTTTCATCACTCCCGGGTCTCGGCACCAAATGAAGAGGGAAACACGTTTACCAGTGAAATAGACACAACAATGAACAAAGGAATGCAAAGGCTAAATATAAATATCTTTCAATACATACATCGTATAGGCGAGTTCTCGAACGACTGAAAAGAAATACCAGATTTGATGCTTCAATTCGAAGATTCGAAGATCTGCTTAACTATTGGATCAAAATTTCGACTTCGATGTTCTGGTTTACTAATGAGAATTTTTACTTAAAATCGGGGGTTTTAGAGTACTTTTTGTCTACTTTAAGAAGCATTGGTCGAATTGCGTTTTTGAAGAAAAAAATTTTCTACCCCCATTCGGCCCCAACAACTTATCTGTAACCTCTAAAATCTATGCTCTATATTTCAGATTATTGTATAGCGCTATCCTTAAGCTACAGACAGAGTGGTGGAGATAACGCTAGGGTACACCTACACGTTCTGGAGTAAATTAGCTAAACGGCTTAAAATCACAATTTTTTCCATGATTTACTGAGGTTGATAAAATTTTGAAATCAAATTTCTCATTCAATAATCATTTTTTAGACTTAAAAATCAGGGGCCTTTTAGAGTACTGATAGACTAGTTCAAGAAACTTTGATCGAATGCCGCTTTTGAAGACTAAAATAGGCCTTGGGCCACCTTTTCCCTCCTTACTCTGCAATCTCTCAACGTACACCCCTTTCCGGTGGAGTACGAAGAAAAATCCGCCGAAAATAAGAAACATTGTAATACAGTTGATCATGTATGTATGGACTAAAACTGTTAATTTCTGCTTATTTTACCCCCCAGAACGGCTTCTAAATGCTTGATTAAAGGGTAATTTTTCAAAATTTCTCGCCCTAGTTGGACAATTGCCCAACGAGGCCTCTTTGAAATTTTAATCCCAGTGAAAGAAATCCTGTGTACAGTACACCACTGGAATGCACTTGTTCACTGAAATGCAATTTTTGGCTCAGCTGCGCAAGTATTGGGTATTTCTATTTTGTATTGGGTATTTGGGTATTGGGGGTCTCAGGTACTGCGATTGGGTATTGGGTATTGGGGTATTGGGTTTTTCAGGTATTGTTCGCACTCTAGTTGATACAATCCATAGATCTAACAAGGGTGTTCCCCCACCCGACGGACGACCCCCGGATCAGAATCTCCGAGACCTCTTTAAGTGCCCCAAATTTTGTCGTATAAATTTCTCCAGACATGCGTACAGTACTTTTGCGCATCGCATGTATTTCTGTCTGGAACTCGTGGTAGAATAGTGCAACTATTGTTGGACTGCAATTTGTCGCCTCATTCGGTGAAAAGAATAATCTCTTGTCGGTTTGTTATCAATCAGTCTCCATAAATGCTATCTGGCAGGGGTGGATGAGACGTTTTTTTGCAAAAAAACTGTTTTTCCTAAGGGTCGAAAAAACATTAATTACCGAAAAACGCAAGCAAAAACCAGTCATTTTTGGATCTTTTTAGTCGGAGATGCTGTTTTATGACGTGTGAGAAGCTAGTCTCAAAACTGTCTCAAAACAAAACAACAGAAAAGACTAAATTTAGCATATTCGGCCAAAAATCAGACTGTTGAAAAAAATCGCGTAGTAAATCCATCATTAAAACGGACCTGCTAGGGACTGTTTCATGCCTGTTTTACAACTCGTATCTGTATAACTCCTTCGCGACGACCATAAAAGTCGCAGGAACAGCTGTATCGCCTGAATTTTGTGATAACTCATGTGCGAATCGACGCAAAATCGCAAAAATTTTGGCCGTCCGAAACTCACACGATTCGCCTTTTTCTCAAGATCAGTATCGCAATATCGCAACATCGCGTTTTTCTATGCCCTAGCATGTGCCATCTGCAAAAATTCGGCAAATTTCGAATTCATCTGAAATTCTCAAAAAGCGATGTATACGCCATTTTGTTTCACACGTCGGAATTCCACAAAATCGCGTATTCGCTTCTCGCTTTGGCTCCATAGGGAGTACCGTCTTTTTGAGGGGGTTATACCTCTGGATACGCAGTTAACACACACAGTTGGTTGCAGTTGTTATCATTTGTGTCCAATGTATAGAAAGCGTTTAGCCTCAACACAACGTCCGTTCTCAAGTTCAGCTCGTGCTTCTTTTAAAAACGGTTGGTAGAACTTTTCTGGCCAACAATCGTATGCATAGTTTCACTTGCTGGTTCTGTGTTTAATTGTCTCTGCACGAGAAAACGGGCCAACAGGCGGGTCAAAAAAAATTCAAAATCGTTTTTAAAAGTTCTAATATCGATATTCTAGGACAGTTTTCGATGCAGAAAACGAATCTGGTATGCAAATTTTCCTAGCTAAATTTGTACTATAGTTATGGTTGGGGAAACCGTTTGAGCCAGACCAAATTATTTTTTCTGAATCAGTGAAATTAAATACTTTAAACTAGTCAAAACGGGAACGCTGAATCTTGTGGTGTTCTTCGTTTGAACCAGAACCTTCGAAAAATGCGATTTTTCGTGACTTGAAAATTTCAATCGAACATATCTCAAAAACTAGGCAAATTCATTCCAAGCTGTTTACAGTTCTAAACACTTCGTAACATAAGCTTTCGATCCATAAAAAAATATTGGGGGGTCATCGATGGTAGACGGCCACTTTATAGCCTCTGAAGTTTGGGTGTCAGTAAAATTCTGCCTATTTTTGACTTTTTCGTTTTTAACCAACACATTCAAATGACTGGCATTTCGTCTGATGTATTCCTTTTACAAAATGGATTATACCGTTGAAGAGGGCTTGATTTGTAGATTAATTTGATGTATTTATGTCAGACAATAGAGCTAGTATACCAGCAAAAAATAGTTTTTTGTTGTCAGATTCCAGAATCATCGGTAAATTTTTGTGCATAATACAAGCGGTTTTGCTAACATCTAGAAAAGATAGGAATTGATTTTTCAGTATTGGGTTGAACTGCTTGCTGAGCTCAGCACGAAAAAATGAGACTACCAAAAGCTGACAGTGGAGAGGCAATGGCTCTACTGTCTTATGCTGCAATGCAGAGTTTGTAGTCCAGACACAAGTGCAACTGAAGTACCAGTTAGCAAAGCACTTTGATAATCTTGATGCACGAGAGCAGAAGAGACTGGCTGCAACCTGTTCAAGTGGCATTGTGGCGATTCTAACAGTTGCAGCTCCAAACCAAGAACTCAATCTATGGCATCACATCTTGGAGTCAGAATACTTGCAAGATGTAGCCCACAGCAGCAGAACCCGAAAGTGTGACAGTGGAGAGAGAATTGAAAAACCAAATTGCCTCCAAACACAGTCTACTACCCATCTAATCAAGCTTTACCAAGTGTACTGCTCTGAGATTGGCTACAAACATGCACCTTCTGAGCGAGTCTTCTACAAGCTTGTGACCATATTTGCGGTTTCACTGCAGAAAAAAGTATGACAGGGCTAGACAACACAACAACAGATGGGGCTGAAGCTTTCAATTGTTGTTTACAATCCTGACACAGGTTGAACAGCATGGTGGAAACATCCGCGCAGTGAATGCAATTCAATGTGGGTTGAAACAGTTCAATGGTGCTTGAAACTTGACTTTCCTGCATATGTGCATCAAGGAGGTTTACCTCAATTCGGATACAAGGAAAATGGAAACGCAGATTACGTCGATTATTATGGCCAGTGGAAGATCACGCAAAGAGATCTTGCAGCTCAAACCAGGTTTGAGAAAACTACGATATCAAACAGCCCTCAAGAATACTGAAAAACAAGGCCCTGGTGTTCCTGTTGAGAAAACAGAAATCATCAGGAGGACCCGCTTGCCATAGATGAACCACTTTGCAGAATTTTTAGCCGTGTCTTGATGTACAGCATGCAAAATCTGTTGGCGCCAATGAAAAATGTTGTCAAAAGAGTTTCAACATCTGTTGGCATGACATCAGCCTGCTCTAACATTTTCAGCTCCCCAGGCAGATCTTCATCTTAGATTAGATGGGTAGTAGACTGTGTTTGGAGGCAGTTTGGTTTTTCAATTCTCTCTCCACTGTCACACTTTCAGGTTCTGCTGCTGTGGGTGCGGGTGGGCTACATCTTGCAAGTATTCTGACTCCAAGATGTGATGCCATAGATTGAGTTCTTGGTTTGGAGCTGCAACTGTTAGAATCGCCACAAGAAGTCCACGAATCTTTGATCTGTTGGCCAGGCTTGGCAACTTAGGTTGTGAAAGATTAGGCACTGTTTATAACATAATAATAATCTGTTTGTCATTGTTTGTGTCTTCTTTGTTACAATAACTCTTCATTTGGTGCTGAGACGTTCGTTTTTGTTGTGTTGTGTGCGCCAACCTCTCTATCATTCCTAAAACCATCCAAACTCTACCAAGCCTACTTCTGCTCTCCCACCACTACCACTCTCTCCCACCACCACCACCCCTTCCATGTGTCCAGGCCAATATTTCCAGTGTCCAAGCACCACAAAACCCAAGTTCCATGCCTACAAGCCAACCAGTCCAGTGTCCAAATGCCCACCCAGTTCTACGCCCATCCAAGCAGAGTGATGCCATTCGTTTCCGCCATTTGTTTCACAAGTCTTGAGTCCATGAGTTCCATGTGTCCTTCAAGCAGAGCCCAAGCGAATGAACCGCACTGAATGCCATCTCTCCATTCCCCATCTCTCAGTTTTCCCACTCTGGTGTGATGAAAGATTTGTACTGTTTATAACACTCACTTGTCTAATCTGTTTGTCATTATTTGTGTGTTCTTTGTTACAATAAACTCTTCATTTGTGACCATGCTCACATACATCCACCAATTCTTATTCTTCTGAGAACTCATCACTCAAAGCAAAAACTGCATAATGCTCTTGCATGGGCCTTCTTGACGCACATATGCAGGAAAGCCCAAGTTTCAAGTACCGTTTGAACTGTTTCAACCCACATTGAATTGCATTCACTGCGCGGATGTTTCCACCATGCTGTTCAACCTACTGTATGTCAGGATTGTAAACAACAGTCGAAAGCTTCAGCCCCATCTGTTGTTGTGTAGAGGACTCGCTTGCAAGGTGCATGTCTGTAGCCAATCTCAGAGCAGTACACTTGGTAAAGCTTGATTAGATGGGTAGTAGACACTGTTTGGAGGCAGTTTGGTTTTTTCGATTCTCTCTCCAATGTCACACTTTCGGGTTCTGCTGCTGTAGGCTACATCTTGCAAGTATTCTGACTCCAAGATGTGATGCCATAGATTGAGTTCTTGGTTTGGCGCTGCAACTGTTAGAATCGCCACAATGCCACTTGAACAGGTTGCAGCCAGTCTCTTCTGCTCTCGTGCATCAAGATTATCAAAGTGCTTTGCTAACTGGTACTTGAGTTGCACTTGTGTCTGGACTACAAACTCTGCATTGCAGCATAAGACAGTAGAGCCATTGCCTCTCCACTGTCATCTTTTGGTAGTCTCATTTTTTCGTGCTGAGCTCAGCAAGCAGTTCAACCCAATACTGAAAAATCAATTCCTATCTTTTCTAGATGTTAGCAAAACCGCTTGTATTGCCGCGTCGGTGGCTCAGTGGGTAGCAAGCATGCCTCTGAGTCACGGCGGCCGCTGCATCCCTAGTGGTTGTAGTGGTTCATCCTCTCGGCGTGGCAAGTTTCTTGCTGCAAAGAGTTGGTCGTCGGCACAACGCTCCACCCAGGCCACCGAAAGCTGGTTACAGCGAGTAGATAAAATGGGAACCAACTGGATCTGCCACAGCACCGAAGCCGCTCCTACAGCATGCCAACTTGGAGAAAGAGCAATGACGTCAGGAGTTGTCCACGGAAACCGACTAGGCAGGGGGGCCTCTCTCTGGAACCAGGGGCGGACCTAGCGGACGTTGGGAGCCGACATCACCATGACGTCAACACGCCAGGGACTTTCTTAGTAACTGGCGTCCAACAGCATGGCTAGAGTGGCTGGCAGTGATAGAAGGGAAACGTCCGAGATGACGAAACTATGGGGGTTGCGCAATGGATCGCAAGGTCTGAGCGTAGGGCCGTAAAGGCCCCCCCGCACATCGGATCGGATCGGAACCGCTTGTATTATGCACAGAAATTTGCCTATGGTTCTGGAATCTGACAACGAAAAACTATTTTTTGCTGGTATACTAGCTCTATTGTCTGACATAAATACATCAAATTAATCTACAAATCAAGCCCTCTTCAACGGTATAATCCATTTTGTAAAAGGAATACATCAGACGAAATGCCAGTCATTTGAATGTGTTGGTTAAAAACGAAAAAGTCAAAAATAGGCAGAATTTTACTGACACCCAAACTTCAGAGGCTATAAAGTGGCCGTCTACCATCGATGACCCCCCAATATTTTTTTATGGATCGAAAGCTTATGTTACGAAGTGTTTAGAACTGTAAACAGCTCGGAATGAGTTTGCCTAGTTTTTGAGATATGTTCGATTGAAATTTTCAAGTCACGAAAAATCGCATTTTTCGAAGGTTCTGGTTGAAACGAAGAACACCACGAGATTCAGCGTTCCCGTTTTGACTAGTTTAAAGTATTTAATTTCACTGATTCAGAAAAAATAATTTGGTCTGGCTCAAAAGGTTTCCCCAACCATAACTATAGTACAAATTTAGCTAGGAAAATTTGCATACCAGATTCGTTTTCTGCATCGAAAACTGTCCTAGAATATCGATATTGAACTTCCAAAAACGATTTTGAATTTTTTTTGACCCGCCAGTGTATCACTTTTGGCCCGTTTTCTCGTGCAGAGACAATTAAGCAAAACATTTACGTAAGCGCAACTGATTTAGGCTAAGATTTAGGTACATACGCACGTATATTTACGTTTGAGACAATCAACAGTGTCAGTCAGTGGATGTCGACCAGTCGGTGTCCGTGAGTCAGATGGATTGCGACGAATACTATAGCCATAAAGAGACAGATCGATCCAACCACTATGAAGGCAATTCCCATGAAATCGTTGCTGCCGCCAGTCCAACTCATGGTACTGATCACGAAGCCCTTGCGTCCCTTGAACGTGGAAACGGGAAAGCGATAGTTTATGCTCAGTGTGTAGTTGGCTGCCGGCAGCCCATTCGCAAACGCAGTGGCGCCAGTCTTGCTGCGGTTGAGCAGTCGGTACAGTTTCCTGAACTCAGTCAATGCCTCCGGTCGCATCCAAACCATAAAATCGGCGTTCACAAATCCGTTGTTGTCCGGGTTTTCCTTGTCCAGCTCCCACAATTGGCGGCCCCAGTCTGGAGGCTTTTCTGTATTACTCAGCTCCTGTCGCAGTTTCTTCCAGTCAGGATAGCTGTCTCCGAGTTGTCCCGGATTCTTGAATATCTGCCTTTTGTAAGGAGGCCATGTAATGCCACGCCAAGTGAGGGGCACAGTCAGTCCGCTTGAGTGCGTAAGAGAGAAGGAGTCGTTGAAGAAGCTGTTGGCCATGGCTCCACATGGCGCGTACACTTTCCCTGTTTCGGAGTCTCTTGCATAGGGTTCGCATCCATCTACGCGGTTCAACTTGCCTAGCAGCTGCTCGTCGTTGCGGGACTTTAGGTAGATGCGGTGGTTCTGGTAGAAATTGCGCAACACGTAGTAGAAGTAGACGTTGCCAGTGAAGTTCTGAGTGAGTTGCACATTCAGCTGGCACACACAGGTACCGAGGCCCGGTCTCGAGACGATCAGATCCCTGCAGGTTTTCTGTCGTGCCTGTCGCTGTATGCAGTCCGTGTAATCGACGGTCGCCTCCTGCACACTGTCGCTGGCCACCAGCAAAACGATGCCGATCGGAATAAAAGCCAAACTGACTATGGTAAAGCCCGGAATCACCGTGCTCGCAGTGAGAATTGGTTGATAGGCAGACAAACGCTGTTGGTACAAACGACTTGACTTGGGACGATTTTTCTTGCCATCCTGTGTGCCTGTCAGCTGAGGGGCTGCCGACCCTGGAATCGGTTCATTCGATTTAACCATATCACAACAGCAAAGCGTTGCGGTGGATCAGGAGCCAGATAATATATTTGGGATAATTGAGCAATACAACACAACAGTAATTAATGGAGGTAACACTAATAAAACAGAACAAACAACAAATTGGGTAAAGAGAAAAGGAAAGGTCACAACACAATAACCGGGCTAAGCCCTACACTGCGTTACCCTGCAATATACCTACAGTATAGCCGCGTCGTTGGCTCAGTGGGTAGCTTGCTGCCTCTGAGTCACGGCGGCCCCTGCATACCTAGCGGTTGTAGTGGTGGTTGTAGTGGTTCATCCTCTCGGCGCGGCAAGTTTCTTGCTGCAAAGAGTTGGTCGTCGGCACAACGCTCCACCCAGGCCACCGAAAGCTGGTTACAGCGAGTAGGTAAAATGGGAACCGACTGGATCTGCCATTGCACCGAAGCCGCTCCAATAGCATGCCACATTGGAGGAAGATCAATGACGTCAGGAGTTGTCCACGGAAACCGACTAGGCCGGGGGCCTCTCTCACACCAGGGGCGGACCTAGCGGACGTTGGGAGCCGACATCACCATGACGTCAACGCGCCAGGGACTTTCTTAGTACCTGGCGTCCAACAGCATGGCTAGAGTGGCTGGCAGTGATGGAAGGGAAACGTCCGAGATGACGAATCACGGGGGTAGCGGAATGGACCTCGAGTCTGATCGCAGGCCGTAAGGCACATCGGATCGGATCGGATACCTACCGTATAGATTAAAAATATGCACCCTAATTTTCGATCTTTATTCAATTATGTGTCGTGGCCTTCAATTTGGTTGGTCGTTCGTCAAATTGACCATCG
>JASANB010003955.1:0-32177 GCA_030248155.1 Sabatieria punctata
AATTTCGCGCCAAAAAGTACAAATTCAGTTTTTTAAACGGAAGCCTCAACTTGGCGGAGATAGACCAGCTGGCTGGTTGACTAATTCTGTGTGGAAGGTGTTTTAAAATATCGGCCACCCACTGCGACCTCTTTGTGTTGGTGTTAATAAAACCGTAGTACACACTGGTGTCAGACATTGTATTCAGTAGGTCGGCGCTTATCTCTATAAGCAAAAAAATCAAGCTCGCCTGCAGCTGGCGCTAAACAACATTGCCGTTTTCACAACATATCCGCTGGCTGACACCGTTTAGCGGTGAGCAAAAAGCAAGTTGTTTAACAATGTACGTACGAGCTAAAAGGCTGCAGAGTTTGAGTGGCCGGTTGCGTCACCCAAATCTGGCCGAAATACATTGCCGTTACTAATCTAATCTACCGCTTGGGGCGGGGCTGAGTCATAAGGGGGCGGAGTCTCTAGTCGGCGCGGCTTATCTCGAGACGGACTGGCGGTGACGTCACTGCCCCCCCAGTGAGCCGCCCCTTACTACTTCTGGAGAACTTCGTAGCGTGATCAAATTTAGCAACTATTTGGACAAACGTCAATTATTCACACAATCTTAGCACGTTTGATGCATCGGCCGCCCCCAGCCCCGCTTTTTTTGGCAAGGACTCTTAAACTGAGAGACTGTTTTGGGGATATTCCGTTTGGCATTTTACACCGCAACTCCCAATAATGTATAATTCGTTAATTTTTGGTCCCAGTCTGAAAAATATTTGGTATGGGTATTTGACATCGGGGTCTTCAATATTGGGTATTCGGTTTTCCGGTATTGTTTCATCTTTAATCTGTTGTTTTTGCCAGAAACGTTACGTACAATGTGTGCCATATAAAGTGAAGCATTCAAAACTGGCGCCTTCCTACTGTAGTGGCAGTCGGCGTATCGCACCTGCAGTCGTCCTATCGCACCTGTCAATCAAGTCGGCGTTTCGCACCTCTCTGGTCGGCGTTTCGCTCCGGTCGGCGTATCGCACCTCTCGATGGGCAATTAAGTCGGCGTATCACACCTGAATTGCGAGGATAATTGAACAACGTATCTGCCATACTGTACATGTAACAGGTCATCCGCCGAAGGGGGGAGGGGGGTTGGGGGTCTGAGCCAGAATTTTAGGAGTGGTGTTGGGCACTAAAAATCGCCAAAAATCGCTAATTTAGGCTGAAATACAGCTAAAAAGTGCTGTTTTGCAGGCGATTTTGGCAATTTTTTGTCTGAAATTGTAAAAAATTGCAAAATGTGCTAAAAATTTCTTGTCAGAAAACCCGGAGGGGGGATCGGCGAAATCGTCTCGGGGGCTGGCCTAAGTCGGGTGGGGGGGCAGACCCTCTGACCCCCTCTTACATGTATGGTATCTACTGCTTGCGGGGATGGCGTGGATAAGACCCGGAACTCTGTTGTTTTTTGTCGGCGATCTCGCCTTTTATACAATACACGGCCTGACGCGACAACACGTAACATTAGACAGCCTTGCTTAATAGACAAAGAAGGTCTTGTTTGAAATGAGAATGCACTGTAGTCTCAGTAGGTAGGTATGGGAGTGGCTTCCATGGCCATTGATTCTATGGCACACTCGTCCACCCCACGAACAATTTTGAAGTAGCCGTTCACTCCCCAGTCTTTTCCCCAAGAGTTCTTGACAATCCAGTAATCCTCTCCAGTTTTCGCGTCTGTACCATAGCCCACAATCACAACTGCATGGTTGGCGAGCTGCAACGTCACTTTACAAATCTTTATCTGTTGCCAACTCATTGCCTATTCTTTCATGTCCTAACTTTCAAATTCACAACTTACTATGGTCAAGACACCTCTTTTGAAGTGGTTGTTGGGGAACAACCATGTCTCTAATTTGAGGTAGGCGGGCCCTCCTGCAGAGAAGGAAAAGCTCACCTCCCAAGGATTCCACTTGCTCTTGTATTCCCGTGGATAGATTCCAATGGTCTCATCTATTCTATTCAAATCATCTCTTATTCCAGTGTGATGGTAGATTCCACCGTGGTAGTGTAAGGCTAAATCAGAGTACACTTCGAAGCCCACAACGATTGGGCCTCTGTGATAAAGAGCAAGTCTCATCAACGGCTCATTGCATCTGCAAAACATGCGTAGTCAACCTGTTGTGTCGCAGTCTAGGGGCCATCAAAAAACAACCAAGCAAATTTTTTACTGTACTACAATAGCAACTGCAAATCTCAGTCGATTTCTATGAATCTTATTTTAAATTAAAGATAAATAAATTCTTCAAAAATTGGTGAAATTTTCGTTAAGATACAGTACTCTGCTTAGTTCCTGAGATATTTGCCCTCAAAGTCAAAACAGAGATTTTGGCAATGAACAATAGTGATTAAAAACAACTCAGCAGATTTTTTACTTTTGCAACCATGAATTTCAACCGATTTGAATAAATCCTTTTTGCAATGAAAGATTGATAAATTCTTGAAATATGAGTGAAGTTTTTGTTAAGATACTCTGCTTAATTCTTGAGATATTTGCCCTCAAAGTCGATACAGATTTTTGCAAAGAACAAGAGCGATTCCGTTGCACTTCACAATAAAATAGATTCCTACTGCTGAGGGCTAGCGAGACTTCACTGGTGAAGTAAACCGTGCGTGTGTTGTGTTTCTCCAATAAAGCCTCCAATAGCCATCAGCAATATTAGGAATCCGTTTTGTTATGAAGTGCAACGGAATATTAAAGATTCCTTTGTTCAATGCCAAAATCACTGTTTTGTCTTTGAGGGCGTATATCTCAGGACCTACGCAGAGTACATTAATAGAAATATCATCAATCTTTTAAGAATTTATTTATCTTTCATTAAAAAAGGAGTCATTCAAATCGGTTGAGATTTGCGGTTGCTATAGCGAAAAATCTGGGGGGTTGGTTTTTTACTGACCCTGGGGGCTCGATTAATAAAGATAGAACTAGCATGTGCTACCCCTAGCAGGAGCTGAATAGAACGATCGAGAGACCCTTAGCACCGTGTTAAGTTTTAGGCTTAGCACGCGGTAAGTCTTATTAATGATCATTTTCATTATCTTAGGGTTCCGGGATCGTTCTATTGAGCTCGTGCTAGGGGTAGCACATTCTAGTTCTATGTTTATTAATCTGGCACCTGTACTTACGCGCCAAAGTATCCGCCAATGTATTTGTAGTCTGTAGCATAGTACCGCCGACAGTCCTTTTTAGTTTCGCATCTCCCAGGTGGAGGCATGCGGTAAGGATTGCAACTTTCAGCTACCAGACCGAAATCCTCGGCATACTTGCCCGCTATCAGATACGGAAATCCGCCATCGCAGCCTGCAAAATGTATACATACATTGTAGTTGGTGCACTGAAAACAGAATATATTTTACCTTGAGAGTATTGGCTGCATTCCACAATATCCATGGGTGAAAAGACAATGGTCTGGTTGGTCATGATGTGGTATCTGGCTTCTAACATACCAGTACTGGCCATCGCGTAGCAACTGCCACATCCATCTACAGAAAAACGCTCATTAAGCAGAACAATTTCAGTCAACAACAAACAAACTTTGCTTCCTAACTGGCGTCACATAGTTCTGACCGCTGACGTTTCGCCAGTCAAACTCAGTCGGCAGGGCGTCGATTTGGGATTGAAACTTGGCCAAAACTGCAGCCGAATCCTCAATCTTCACTGGACGACTGAAAAACTTAATTACCTATATGTTTTGGTGAAGGTTCTTTTACTGAATGACTCTGGACTTCAATCCGCCCATCATTTGGACAATCTCATAATGACTGAGTCCGTTAAATTGGTCGTAAGCACCAGCCTTCCAGGAGCTCTGTTGTCGATTGATCTCAGAAATCATTCGGTAGTTGGGGCGATAAAGCTTCGATTTTAGTTCTTGGATTAGACTGGCGTCATCGCTAGAACAATCAGGTAGGTATTTAAATTGGTGAAAAACAGCTCAAAATGCCAATTTTGGCTAAAATACGGCTGCATACGTATGAATGAAGGGTTGTCAGGAAAGGAATGCGGTTCTGACTCCTAGATAAATTTGCAACCAGTCATGAATTTTGGTTTCCTGAAGCCCCTAAGCTTGCCTCCTCACTCTTCAAAACTTTTGACAGGATTTTCGGTTGCTTCCCAGCCAATTGTCATACATACACGTAGACAAAAACGTACGTACCGCACAGGTGAGAGGTGCACCTTAGTAACGTTGGTTCGTTTCCTACCAATAAAGCAGGCCCAATCCCGAACGTAAGTATCGTGCGACCAGCCCGGTAAGGTCACGTGACATAGGCTGACAGTCTTATTTGGAGGAATCTTTTTGTATTTGGAAAAGGCGAAATATCGGCGATAATTTATGTTGACTTCGAAACCTTGGCCGTAGATCAGCGTCCATGTTCCCTTGTTGCCATACTGATCTACTGCTATGTTGGGAAAATCTAATTCCACATGCAGCAAATGAGTAAGGTGACCTAAATGGTTTGTCTTTTGGGAGATAAATAGAGCTAAATTGAAATGATACTGACTTTTCTGGACCCCGGTACAGTTCAGGGAAGAGCTGTGACCTCGTTGGCCTTCGTAAAAAGTCCATTTTCCTTTGATGTCCTCGAAAGTGCTGCAAAAAGTGAAGGAAACTTTTTCATTCTAGTCAAGCATACATATATTTGACATGGTTCTGCCTGCCCAGACCCTTGGACCGGGACCCGCCACTTCCACCCCCTTCCAATTTCTCATTTGAACAATGAATCTGAATTCCATCTCACCAATTAGCAGGCGTGTCTGCAGCACTGAAAACAACCAAACCTACTACACAACTGCAGAAAAGTGCAGCAGTCAGTGCCATAACTGCTCAGCTATCTAGATGATTACTAAATTGACTATTCGTGCCCCTTTATAGTTCAAATACGGCTAATTGTGCGTAAGGGGAAAGTAATTTTAGTGATAAGCTTAAAGAACAACTCTGAATCATGGATGCCATGCACAAATGTCATTCAGGGCTTGGGGTACCAGCAGGCAGTTTACGCCTATTTTCATCTAACTGAATCAGAAAGAGCGAACGTTTGGCCTTGCTTGAAAGAGCAGAGCAAACTACGAGCATCAAGCAAAAATGATTTGGTCATAAAAAGCTACAGAAAAGGACAGCTCTGATGAATTACGTTATTGAGACCTGCACAAATATCTTCTGTCTGAATGCAAGGTTAGGTAGGTTAGGAACCGTCGTTTAATTCACCGCGCGGCTCCCCACTAGAGTCTCACCCTTACAAATAGAGATTCGCGCTTAAGCCTCACCCAGGTCACTCGCGCTTTACAACTGAGCCTCACACTTTGGCCTCCCCTCTTCGCTCACCCTTTAAACTAAACTAAATGAGCCTCGCGCCTCGCCTCGGCCACCCCAGCTCACCAGCGCTTTGGAATTATAAACGGCGGCGGCAGCAAACGGCTTCCGCCCGACACCTTCAAAGTTGCGACAAAACAAAGCACCAGACGCTCCATCTGGCCCACACACTCAAGAACCACTTGCAAACGTTCGTCAGACCTTCTTATCGCCTTTTGTGGAGCCGATCTAATTTCTGTTGCCATTTGACTAATATGGCTTCTGATTTCAAACTCGTTAATACTTGGCAGTACTGTGATAGCAGTGAGCAAAATTACCCTAACGTATACTATTGGTACAGTACAGGTCTGATATGGCTCTTAGAGAAGGGCAGGTCGCATCCCAAGAGGCCAAACAACTGAGCTTACTGAATCTACCACAATGTGGGCCAGTAACAAGTAATCTGCTTGTTTAGCCCTATCTATTGTGCGATCTGGTCTCTTTAGTCAATAGGCAGCTTAACGTTAGATAATCTGTTTATACATGCGTCAAGAGAGGGCGACTCTCAGGCAACAGCTGGCCTTCTAACAGACCCAGATTGCCAAAGGGTGAGGCTAGAAGGGTGAGCGGGCCGCACGCTTTAAACTAAATCGAAAGCGAGGCTCACCCTTTCACTTTCAGCCCCTGCTCGCGCCTTCAAAGGGTGAGGCGGCTTAGCGCGTCTCGCATCTGCAATTAAACGACGGTTCCTTAGTTAGTATAGAACAGAGTGTCTCAAAAAAAAATGATCACATTTCTTTTTACTGCCATTTCCGCAAATTTTGACCAAATAGGCTGAAATTTGGACCATAGGTGCCCAAACTCGGGCAATTTTATGTGTTAAAGTTTGGTGCACTAGGCTTGACTCATTCCCGAGAAATTTCAAAAAAAGTGAAATTTGTTAAATCAATAGTGAAAGCGGGTCACCGAAAAAATGATCACATTTCTTTTCACTGCCATTTCCGCAAATTTTGACCAAATACAGTCCCGCTCACAAAATGCTCAACCAAACGCCAAATTTTGACAAAATGGCTAAATGGCCAAGTAGGCCACCAAAGGCAACCAAATCCCACCAAAGAGCGACCAAACGCCCGGTCAGCGTAAACATTATCGGATTATCGGAGGCCAGTCAGTGAGGTCAGATTACACACGCGTAGCAGATGCAGAGGCTTATACACAACTTTATTCACGACATAGTAGCGCCACCGCCATTCAACAGACACCGAGGCACCTTGGCTTGGCGTCTGATGGAGTCGGTTTTTACGTCGGTGGAGTTGTTGGACAACTCCACAATTACTTCTGCGGCAGGAAAGAACACCTTGGAGCCTCGCAAAACCAATTGGATCAAAAAAGCAGTTCTCACTTTGCAACCACCGGCGGCTAACGAAAGCTTGAAGTCGGCTTGGGCATCTGTTCGAAACATTATAAACACTCGGTTAGCTCAGCTCAGCAAGAAATAGATGTTGTATTTACGTAATGTAGTTTTGATTAACCGCTAAAGTGACCGACTTTGACCACTTTGACGGACCGCTGCTGTTGATGTTGTAAAAGCGTTTGACTTGTTTGTATGTTCGCACTTGGCACCCTATCAATTTCATAATTAGCAGACGCTGACCTGGGCTGTTGTGACGCTGACGGCCAGCTATAAATGGGTCACAAAAACGACCAAATATTCGCAAAAAGGTCACCAAATGTTTGGTGCACCAAACAGCCAAATGTAACCTAACACCGGGGCAACTGGACACCAAAAGCACCAAATCGCGCGTGCAAAGTATAAGAGGCACTTTGTCAAAATTTGGCCAAAACTTTGTGTTTGGTTGAGCATTTTGTGAGCGGGACTGTAGGCTGAAATTTGGACCATAGGTGCCCAAACTCGGGCAATTTAATGTGTTAAAATTTGGTGCACTAGGCTTGACCAATTCTCAAGAAATTTCAAAAAAAGTGAAATTTGGTAATTTCAATACCAAAAGCCGGTCACCGAAAAAACGTTACATTACATTATCGCCTAAACTCTAACGATAGCGTTGGAGTTCATGCGCCAACTTTTTACACACGAATTACCCTGAACTTCTGCGTTTACACTCCAATTTCATCCAATTCCATCAAAAATTAGAAAAGATACAGGAAAAGGAAATGTTTCCATTTTTCGGTGACCGGCTTTCACTATTGAAATTACCAAATTTGACTTTTTTTTAAGTTTCTCTAGATTGAGTCAAGTCTAGTGCACCAAACTTTAACACATAAAATTGCCCGAGTTTGGGCACCTATGGTATAAAATTTCAGCCTATTTGGTCAAAATTTACGGAAATGGCAGTAAAAAGAAATGTGATCATTTTTTTGAGACACCCTGTAGATAGAAATGTAATGGAAGCGTTGGGGTTGGCTTTTGGCTATGCAAAATGGAACCCGATTTCTATGTGCGGTGGTTAACGGACAATTTACGACAGCTTTTATCCATGAGGCAGAAAGACAGATGTTTGTTTGGTCTTGTTTGAAAGAGCAAACCACATGCGTTGCGTGACCAGAGCTATTTATGTTAGGATCTACGGCCCGTGTAGACAACCACCTCGCTTGCTTACAATGATTTAATCCCGCTCCTGTCTTAAGTCATTCTAGTTACTAACTGCTGTAACTCGATCTAAAATGAGAAGGATGGTCTTGCAAATTTCATTCACATTGAGCGCTAAGTTTCAAATTGAATTGGAGCTGTCCTTCAATCACGTTAGTTAACTACATAAGAAGCGCAAGTAGAGTTGCCAAGAGAGACCACGTGGTTTCATTTTCTCATGTGCATGTTTCTGTACATAGTATTTTAACAAGACAGCTTTGTAGCATGTAGTCCCTGTCCAATTGTTGCTGAAGTCAAGTATAAAGTGCAGAGCATGCGTTAATAATCAAGAATAGGAGTGTTGAGATCAATTAGCCGTTATTGTCGGTTAGCTGAAGCACAGGATATTAGCTGAATCAAAGAGCTCTAAGTCGAAGTCGGTCACTCGCCTAATGAAGGAAATTTCAAGCTGCCTCTGGCTTGAAATCTTTTTCAATCTAGATCACATGGCTTAGTTGACTAAGAGCGTCAACGACCACGTGGTCGGGCTTTTTAATTAACATGGCACAGCAGAACGACTCTTGATACGCCTGTCTGACCATTTGCCAGCAGCAGAGCCTCTTACTTCAAAAACCTCACCTCCTTCACTGCAGTTTTCAATTTATAAGACCTATTTTTGTTGCAGAAAGTGAGTGACATTCAGGGCATTCGATTCATCGCCTACAACCATTCGGTCTGAGCTGCAATGCAGCAGATAAGGTTCGTCTTGACAAAAGTTAAGTTCTAGCCACCCACCGTAAAAGCTGAGGTGATTTTATTACAGACTGTATAAAATATTCTGACCTTTCAGATGAAATCACAACGGTCCATGTAGCCAATCACGATGAAGGACGAAGAAAGGACCTGGTTTGGATGGCTGTGGACAATGCCAGAATCATTCAGGTGCAACGCATACATGTGCTTTTGGAGGTTTGCGGGGTTACTCCCAGCAAGAAAGGCCAACCCCTTACCCCCGAGACAGTTCGATTTATTATTAATTGAAACATGCTAAAATCGCATTTCCACGCGTGATTTTTTGGACCCCTCAACACAGACCTGGCAGGCAAACTCTCTACACCAGCCCCCCCCCCGGTCCACACCTGTTATGTATGTGTACTAATAACTGGATAAATTTGTAAACAGTACATAATTTTAGTGTCAACCGGTCAAGATCCACAGTCTGGTTTGAGCCAGACAGACATGGAGACATTGACCTGGTGAAATCGTTCCTGTTCCTATGTCTGGGTGTGCTGGGGCTACTGATGAACATCTTCGCATTGAGCGGTCTGCACCTGTGTCATCTGGCATACGCCACTCTACTGCTCATGCAATGTCAGTGTGCACTGAACGTGGTGGGCTTGACCATCAAAACAATAGTCAACACGTTTGTCTGCATAACCGGCGATCCACTGCCTCCCAAGCATTGGCACTTCTTTTTTCAACTGCCTGGAGGGCTGATGTTGCTGGCCATCTATGGTCAATACGCACTGCAAGCTGCCATGGCTGCCAACAGATTTGTTGGTGAGCAGTTCTAACCTAGATTTCAGTATGAGAATCTCATATGAGCATGGTCTGGTTTTTTCAGCATTTTGCTACCGGTCTCGGTTTTCCCACTGGTTCAGTAGGAAGCGGTCAATGCTGTACGCGGCAGTGTGTGTGGGTCATGGATTCTGGAATATGCTAATGTGCCTGTTTCCCTGTTGCGCCGTTTACTTCGATCCAGTGGTGAAGACATGGAAGTACGAGAGTTGGGGCGCCAGGGTCAGACAGATCGTCACTGTATCCAGCGACTTTGTCCTCTGTCCCATCATCATACTCTGCTACATAGCTACATTCCGCAAGCTGTACGAACTAAGGCGAGTGATTGTAAGCCAAAGCAGAACAGTTGAACAGTCTAAATATTTGCAGAGGTCTAATGTCAGTGTCTGGCAGAGCAGAGCTGAGAAGAGAGATAATGGTTCTGGTGCAGTTTTTCATTGTAGGCTGCACATGGCTAGGCTACTCGGCAGCTTACAGACCTCTCTACTTTATTCCGGGTACGGTCGATAATCCAGTCATTGTTATGCTGGCTGAGACAGTCAGATTCTGGATGTTCACTATCGACCCCATCATTTACTGTGTATTCATGAATCGTCTGCGCAGACATGTGGTAAGGTAGTTCGGCTTACTGTTTTAGCTGCTGATTTGAGAAATACCTACCACACCGATACCTGGATTGAAGAAAGTGTTAACACCAGTGGCGTGTCCAGGATTTTGAAAAGGGGTGGAAATTTTTGAAATTGCCTGCTTGGGCCGCTGCCGCTGCCCAACCAGGGTAAGAAAATTATGCAAAATTAGCCTAAGATGCGTTTAATTTAAGTGGCCTGGTTAGGCTTCTGCATAATCAGGGCGAGATTATTTTTGAAAGTTTAGCCTTCAAAAACACATTTGAAAGACATTCTGAGCATAAAATAGACAGTTTTAGTACGTGATTAACAAGTTTCTCTTATTTTTATCCCGATCTGGGGGTCTGGCCTAAGTCGGGTGGGGGCAAACTCCCCGGACCGCCTTGTTACATGTATGTGGTGAAGTCCAAGACAAACAATCAAACAATACACAAATGTTTGTCAAAAACTACTGATTCAGGAATGAATATTCCAACGGAGTAGCAGTCTTCCAAACAGAAAGCATACTGATGCTTCAGTGTTTTGAGAGTGAATACAGTAGTGGACGGACAGGAGGGCGGAAGTAGTAGAACAGAGCTGTTTCCAGGTGTACCTACTGACCTGCGGCCACGTAGTCCTGAGCATCAGTCAGCGCTCGAGCAGTCTGTCTAGTGCGCGGAACACGGAGCAGTTGATGATGAGCTGGCGGACGAAACGTGCCCGACTGTCTGCCCCCGACACCACTACCAGCACAGAGGAAGTGCCCCTTCGCAGGAAGTGCGTCAGCAACGCAGGCTTCACCGGCCAGAAGTACTCCAACGGCAAAAGCACTCCTGAACGCTCTCGCAGACTGTCGGCTTTCAGAAAATATTCCACCAACCATTCGGCGAAAACGCTCTCCTCCAAAGACTACTTCAGCTGGTCCGATTTGAAAGAGGAGCCGCAGGAGGGAAAGTAAAATCTCAAGCCGACTGAGCTGATCGATCGATTGATTGATTGATTTCTTTTGTTGAAGAGGCATTTACAGATTGTTCATGATGTACATAAAATAGCGGACAGTTTTCAGAAACAAGCTGAGACAAAAAGCAAAGCCGATGGAGCGTTCTTCTTTTTCAAAGTTCGATCAATCACACGTTCAGCGCACTGGGGCGAAAGCACTGAATTATTGAATGGCAAGACACACTCGAAGTTCAAGTGTAACTATGGTTCGTCGGAAGCTGCGTTGTTTCGCTCTAATCTTTATTCCAACCACTCTTATTTTGTTTTTAATACTCATTGCTACACCTCCAGACTTGCCAAATCTAGTTCTAGAATCCGGCTTGGACTGTAATCTTGTTTTTGCTGGTAACCAAGTAGCTGTAACTGAAGGGAAGCGTATTCAAGTGTCGAATGTAAGCGTCAATTATGAGGAAGTATTCAAAAGGTGTGCTAGTGTGAGAAGCTATTTGAAGTTGGCCACGCGTCCTAACACAATTGAAGAAGCCAACTATCCTATCGCCTATGTGCTAGTGCTTCAAAGAAACATCGGTCAAATATTGAACCTTTTGTCTGCCGTCTACTGGCCTCAAAACCTCTACTGCATCACCTACGACAGAAAGAGCAGTTTACAGTTTCAGAATTATTTAGTCGCACTTAAGAACTGCTATCAAAACATAATCATGCCAAACAAACACGAAAAGATTTACTGGGGACACATTTCACTTCTTCAAGCGGCCCTAAACTGTTTGCGATCCCTCCATTTGCATTCAAATCCATGGAAATATACTCAAATTCTCAGTTGGAACGACGCGCCTTTGAAAACCAATTTCGAATTGGTTCGAATATTCAAAATTCTCAATGGCGCTAACGATGTGGAACTTAGTCTTGGGCAGAGCAATCGATACTTGCACCCTCACTACTTTGTGGCTAAAGGAATTGCAGCTCCAAAAGCATTTCTGAACAGTAGCAGATTTACTGGCATGAGTTCAGTGAGTGGTGACTTTTATATTGACAGATTTGTAACACAACGACCTCCTCACAATTTGACTATTTACAAAGGAAGCTTTGCCTCAACATTTAGTCGCGCAGCCGCGAATTTCATTTTGACGAACGAAAAAGCTAAAGACCTCTTGAAGTTTTTGGAACTGACTCTAGCTCCAGAGGAACATTTTTGGTCGACTCTGATGCACAACGATGCTCTGAAAATGCCAGGTTCTTTTCCTGGACGATGCATTCACCATTACAATCATAGTAGAAAGTTCAAAATTCAAATTTCCCGCTTTGATGTGTGGGACAGACGAAATTGTGGCGGAAAATGGAAGCATCACTCGTGCGTTTTTGGAGTGGCCGACCTGCCAAAGTTGTTAAACCAGCCGCATTTAGTGGCCCACAAATTTTATGAAGAATTCGAACCGGTCGCTCTGAAATGTCTATACGCTTTACTCAACAGAAATACCGTGAAAGCCCGAACTGCAAGATTGAAGTTTAACTCGAAATTTTATCAATCAATGCAGAGTGTTCTTAACCAAAACTCCAAGGGCCGTTTTTCTTGTTAAGAAAAAGTGACTCATTAGATTATATGTAATTATTCAATGGAATATGGTTAGAAGAAAGTTAGCGAAAGAAATAAATGAATTACGACACTGTACATGTACTGTAAATTACATACGACGAATTTAATTTGCGCATTGCAGAATTCTGGGCGATTTATCTGTATGCAACAATAAAAGTGGGCCCAAGGCGACCTTGAGCTGTTCACATTACTTTTCCTTAAATTAAGAAGTGACCACTGCCAACAAAACCAGATACAGCGCGATCAGGTTTCTCTCGCGATGTTACGGCGTTGTAGGCTGTATAAAAAGGACAAGTCGAAATGGCACCGACGAATTTGTAATACAATTCGAATAGAGTTCCCTGCTGTTTGGAAACATGTGTCTTCTCATCTGCGATTTTCTCTGCGAATTCCAGGCGCGTCGAAGGAATATGGCCATTGCTATTATAGTCTTACTTTTAATGGGCGTTGTAGGCATTATTTTGATCCTAATCTACACCAAATACGACTTCACAGGTAACTACTTGTTTGTTTCTATAAATTTTCTAAACTACAGTTTGTCTATTTTGTCTTGCAGGAACTTATATAAAGGAGCCAGAGCTGGAGTTCACTCCGGAATACGACTTTATCTTCTACAACCGCTCCGACGAGCGGACCTACAGCAAATTCGTGGAATCTTTAGACGCCCGATGGGCCAGTAGGTTTCTGGAGCCAGAATCAAATTCTAAAATAATAATCTTTCTTGAGGATACTCTGATCAACGAGGAACAGTAAAATGCGGCAACCGAAAGACCAACACCGATCTAACCGACAAATCCTGCAGAGTTGACCTGCACTTGGTCGAAAATTACGGCTGCGGAAGAAAAGACGATTTCGGTTTTAAGGGCGGCAGTCCTTGTGTGCTTTTGTCACTGGAAGTGCGAGATCACGAAAACTGGATGCCTCAGCTGTACTCTGAAGACGACAGACCGGACGAGGTGGCCAAGTACCCTACCGACGTTCTGCCTGTGCATTGCTACTGGTCGGTCAGGCAGTCCAGACCCTCTGTATGCACAAACTCTACTGAATTTCATTTGTATTTTGTAATATTCTTCTCAGTTTAGGATAGCCGCATAGTTTTACAAACAATTCCAGAGATGAGTGGCTTTCATGTCAAGTTCTTCCCGTATAAGGAAACTATGAAGCACTATCAAGAGCCATTCGTTAGTTTACCATCAAAAGCAATAAATTACTTACATTGTTGGCTATTTAGGTGATGGTACAAATTAAAAATCCCCCGTCAGATGGCCGCCCTCTTCAGATTAAATGCAAAGTCTACGCTGCTAACTTGCTTCACCAGAATATCATTGATTTTAAAGTTAAAGTTGTGCAATAAATGTTCCGCGTTTGTGCAGAAATGGGTGTCCTCCCCTTAACACTATGTTGCGCGTTTGGCTAGGTAAACGTCCTGTGCATTAGTAACCGGGTGTGTATGTGGTATGCATGCACACACACGCCGAATATGCACTATTCAGAGATTTAGTAGATACATTTAGAAAAACAATCTTTTACAATGTCAACTTACAAAGCAATGCACGTCAGGGATGGATATTTTTCCGAAAAAAACCTCGGCCTGTTTTTCCAGTTTTTTTCGTTTTTCTCCAAACTCGCGAAAAAACTCCAGCTCAAGTTCTGTATATCCTGGCTTAGTTTTACCATTCCTAATGCTTTCTGCTTTCCTCCTGAGTCTTTTCAGAACAGAAATACACGTACGCACATATAAACCAAAAAATAGGCATGACACAGTGCGTGACAGGTCCCATAACAATGGTTTTATCCAATGTTTCTTACAGCAGTTGGCCAATTTATTTTATCACGTTTTTCTGTTATTTTTGTAACAGTTTTGAGCTAGTCCGGCCTACTATACATCACAAAAGTCCATTTTTCAATGACAATTTCAAATGACATAAAATAGCTATTTTTCGTTTGAGTTTTTTCCACAAATAATGTTTTTTCGACCCTTAAGAAAAAAACCGGTTTTCTTTAAAAAAAAACGAAAAAAACACATCTTACATTCCTCATGAACGCACATCACTGCAAGCAATGATATCGAGAGGACTACGTAAAGCGAGTATGAAATTGAAAACGAAACGAGATGAAGCTCTCGATTCTTTAAGTCGGTCGCACCGTATTTGGCATTTCTCGATAAAGCAGCTGCACCTTGGCCATCCTGATAACAAGTTCTCCAAACTCCAGTAGCGTTAGAAAGCTGACTCCAACGTAAAGTCCCAGCGTTCCCCCAAAATTTGACAACAGCTCCCACATATCCATAGCTGGGTGTTCAGTGATTGCTTGGTAATTCATATTCTGCAATAAGTCCCAACAACACTTAAACAACCTGGCCCTAGCAGCAACGAACCTGAAAGTAAACTTCAAGATTAGCCAGGTTGTAAGCAGCTTGTAGTGGCGTCAGTTTAGCCAAAGCAGGAATTTTGGCTGACCAACTCTCTCGAACAGAGGTGAAGAAGCTGGGACGAGGCCAGTAGCTGCTGGTGATTCGTGAGCTGTAGGACCTCTCCTCGCACGGCTGCGGACACTCATCCGAACACATGTTGTCTGTCTGTTTGGCTGACTGCAAACACACACAGACACACATGTACAGGGTCCGCCAAAAAAAAAACAACAACCCAGCAGATGTTTCGCTGTAGCAACCGCAAATCTCAACCGATTTGAATGAATCCTTTTTTTGATGAAAGATAAATAAATCCTTAAAAGATTGCTGAAATTTTCATTAATTTACTCGGCTAGTTCCTGAGATATTGGCTCTCAAAATCAAAACAGTGATTTGAGCAGTGAACAAGAGGGATTTTTTATTATTCTGCACTTCGTAATAAAACGGATTCCTGCAACTGCTAAGGGCTATTGGAGGCTTTACTGGAGACACACAAACTCGGTTTACTTCAGCACTAAAGTATCATTAGCCCCAGCAGTAGGGATCTGCTTTATTATGAAATGCAACGGAATCGCTCTTGTCCTTTGCCAAAATCTGTTTCGACTTAGAGGGCAAATATCTCAAGAACTTATCAGTGAATCTCAATACAAATTACACCAATCTTTGAAGAATTTATTTATCTTTCATTTAAAAAAGCATTCACTCAAATCGGTTGAGATTTGCGGTTTCTACAGCAAGAAATTTGCTGGGTTGTTTTTTTTGCGGACCCTGTATGTAGATGACTGACTGACTGACTGACCAACCTGGCCGATACATTTATTCACTTCAGTCTTGCTTCTATCGCACGCCGGTGGCATGTTACCGATTCCAAAGAGCGCAGAAGCGTCAGACCAGGTTAGAACGGCCGCTTCTATGCATTTGCATGTGCTGTAGATCTGTCGAACAAAACAAGCAGTGCGACAGGCTGTGGATGTGTAGTTGACACTTGGAATCAACCCTTTGTTCTTAAATTCAGTCCAACTGCAAAACTTACTTTTTGTGTCTGGGGAGGGCGTAAATTGGCAGTTAAAGCGTATAAAATGCGTGAAAACAAGCAAAAACATTACGAAAAATAAGTTAAATTGAGGGAAAAATCAAAAGACAAACAGCATTGAGTGATTGCATTTACCATTGTTACGTATTTTGAATTTGACCGAAAAAGGCGAAAAATATAGTTTCCATGGGCTTATTTTCAGGTTCAATCCGGAGGCCGGCCAAAGGTGCCAAACCCTAAAACAAGCCCATGGGCTAATTTGCAAAAAAAACGGTACCGGAGAGTGCTGCATTGGGTACCCGGGTACACTAACCAGCACTTGGCATTTTCCGCAACAAAAATGAGATCCTGTTAGTGCACCCGGCACACTAACTGGCACTTAGCGAAATCATGTTAAAGTGCTTGTTTTCACGGTTTCTGAGCAAAAATGCAATTTTCCAATTCAATCCAGATTACTGTTTCTGCCAAGCAAATGATAGTGGTTGGTCACAATTTTTCATTCTTATCAGTAAAAACGATTGAAAAAGAGCAAAAATATGAAAGCTACCGTAATGGTGAAAATTTTGGACTCCCATGACATAAAACCTGTCTCCAAATAGTGAATCCCGGGCACTAAGTGCCAGTTAGCCAGTTAGTGTACCCCGGATACGGTATCTGGAGGGGTACCCTATGCAGCACTATCCGGTACAAACCGGACGAAAAGTTCCCCTCTGCCCATCATTTCTTCTTCGGCGCCACAGTCGGTGGAGTCATAGGGGTAGTCCTGACGTTTCATTCGCATCTCCGTAAATGCCACTGATGTGGCAGAGCCTGGAGAGATGGTGAATCCCTCTTCAACCGGGAATGGTGGGTAAACGGCTGGGTGAATTTGAATCTAAATGCCACAAACACAGTTGCTACATACTAGGCTCAGGCTGCAACTTGATCTACGATTGGCATTACACGAAAGCCCGTAGCTTCAGTAATCATTGGAAGATACTGGTCCTCTTCAGTGTACAATGCCATCGACAGGCCATAGTCGGGTCCAATGTAAGCAGAGAGGTTCTGTAGGAAGATCGTGTAGCAGTTTCCGAACGCTGGAACTTGCCATTTGTGGAAATTTTTCGGAGTGCAGTATCTGCCTTGAACTGTGCAGGACACAAGCATGTCCTCGATTTGATGGCCCACAAAGCTCATGTTTATCTAGAAGAGAGTGGAGGTTTTAAGAGAATATATGTACATACAGGGTGTCCCAAAAAATGACAGCATTTCTTTTTGCTGCCATTTTCTTTAATTTTGACCAAATTGTCTGAAATTTGAGACGTAAGTGCCAAAATAGTGCGAATTTTGTGTGTTAAAGTTTGGTGCATCAGGATTTACTCAATCCCGAGAAATTCAACAATATATGAAATTGAGAAATTTCAATTAAATATATATTGAAACAGCATCAAAAACAGAAACTTTTCTTTTTGCTATATCTTCCTTTATTTTGTCGGAATTGGATGAAATTTTGAATATATGCGCAGATGTTTTGTAGGTCAAAAGTTCTGGCATTAATCAGTCCACATCGCTAGTACTTAAGGAATAAGAACACCATCCGAATGACCTCCGTTTGAGTCAATACACAGCTGCAACCGTTTCACAATAAGCATCATAAACATTTCTGAGCATGCTTGGGGTGACAGACTGAATTAGGCTTACAGGAGCTTCATTACAGCTAACGGGCGCGTAAATCAATATTGTTGTTGTATTGTGATCGGAATTTTTTATGTCAAGAGCTGGGTTCATGCGCTAACTTTTGACCTACAACACAACCTGATATTCTGCGCTTGTATTCAAAATTTCATCCTATTCCGACAAAAATTAAAGAAGATACAGCAAAAAGAAAAGTTACATTTAATTGAAATTTCACAATTTCATATATTGTTGAATTTCTCAGGATAGGGTCAATCCTGATGCACCAAACTTTAACACATAAAATTCCCACTATTTTGGCACTTGTTTTCAAATTTCAGACTATTTGATCAAAATTTGCGAAAATGACAGCAAGAAGAAATGTTGTCATTTTTGGGACACCCGGTAGCCTCAATCAACTTACTCTTTCTTTGTAAAATGTGTAATAGAGAGACTCCCTAACTCTGCTACCGATGGCCAATACATTGGGGTGTTGCGTCGTGAAATTCTCAATTTCTGCCCAACTGTTACCCACGTTGCCTCCACCTGCAGCCTCCTCAACGCCATCCGAAATGCTTTTGAAAGTTTCTGGATCCTTCTCGAAAAAAGACTTCCGGAGAGGATTGAGATTGCAGATAGACAAGGCTGGATATTCGGCATCTGTTGAGGTTACAATCTGAACTTGCACTGAAGTAAAGTAGGAGAAATAGCGACTCAAACATCTGATTGATTGAAAGCTGCAGACTACCCACATAGACAACATAAATATAGCCCAGCACAGTTTGGCAGCTTTGCCGCGAGCGTTTTTTAGCCTGTGAAAACCATGACCAGTGGTTCTGTCGCAGAAATCGTTCAGCAGCCGGGAGAGACTGAGTTGCTTCTGGTTCGACATGCTCAAATAATAATGCACCTGAAGGTAACCCGATACTGCGTTTATGACAAACAGACGCACTAATGCGATTTTATTTTCTTTACAGGATCATCTTTGCTCATCATAGTAGAGCTAAAATTGCATCAGAATGGATATGCAAAACACACCGGACAACAAATTGTGTCAATGTGTCCACAAAAGCGGAGTTTACGAAACTGAAATAAAAATCATTCACGTCAGAATTGCTGAAATTTTTGTTTGCGTAATGCGACCGCTTTCACTTTCCTACAAACTCGCCTAAAACGATCAAAGTTCGAAACGGCACGTCAGCACCAGGAAGTGCGCGTAGTGCTAACATAGATAAAGACTTCTCCATCGGTGTCACAGGCATGCTATCAGCTGATTCAGATTTTAGAGTGACATTAGGGCGCGGGCGTTTATGTCAACAAATCGAAAACTATAAAGAGCAAGCCCAGATCAACAACTAAATCATATTTTCTAAGCCTCTCCCCGGGCTCTCCTATCTCTCCTCTTGAATACTCAGTGTGCTATCTCTGTCCAACCACAATCTCAACCATCATGGCCCCTGTCGAACTTCTAAAACCCCAGGTAGGTTAGTATACGATTTTCTATAGCCCTAAGAAAAATGCTTAGTATTGTGCAAATGTTTGATGCCGCCAGCTCTAATACACCGTTGTATGCAAATTTAGATCATTCGAACGCTAGCCTCGAAGGCCTCGCCGAATCTGGTCCGATGCGTGATCATGGGTCCTCCCGGCTCGGGCAAAGGTACGGTATCGGAGCGCATTCTCAAGCACTTTCCCATGTGTCACGTGTCGTGTGGTGAGAAACTGCGGACTCACATCAAACAGAAAACTGGTATCAACACACTTCTCAAAAATCACACGAAGACTCTAGAATTTTTAGAATTTGGTCAACAGGCGTCGGCTTTTATCAAAGAAGGAAAACTGGTGCCGGATACGCTGGCCACAGCGATTATGACGGCCGAAATAAATCGCTACCACGATGTCAACGTACTGCTGGACGGTTTCCCCCGTACCGTTAAACAGGCAAAAGTGCTCGGTGATGCTTCGGTGGATTATGTGCTTCAACTGGACGTACCGTTTGACGAAATTGTACAAAGACTGAGCAAAAGATGGATTCACGCTCCGTCGGGACGGATTTACAACCTCGACTTCAACCCTCCCAACGTTCCGGTAAGAGATTTGTGAAATAGAACAAAAGTAGACAAAATATGACTATTTAAATGCTGTTTAGGGCAAGGACGATCTGACCGGAGAACCATTGACCCAACGCGAAGACGACAAACCTGAAACTGTGATGGCCCGATTGAAATCGTTCGAAAGCAATGAACAGCCGGTGGCTAAATTTTATGGGTAATTTGCGAAATCAGTACATAGACTAAAGTTGGATTGGAATGAGACTTTTTCAGCTCTCAGGACAGACTTCAGACATTCAGTGGTAGGACAACGGCTCAGATTTGGCCTCAGGTTTTCGATTTTCTGGCCGAGAAACTGCCGCCGACCAAAGCTTTTGACTCGTATCAGAAGTAAATAACTGTTAGAACGTTCAACTACTTCTGTTAACTATTGGGATGGGTGAATAAAGCTTTGTTTAAAATTTCTTTTGTTTTATCTGTTCAATACACATGATTTTAGTAAGTAAATACAGTTTCAACTTAGACCAAAACTCTAAGCGCGACTAGAATGATATTAGACTTCTTTGTTCAGTTGTCTTCAAACTCATCATCCTCAAAATCATCATCGTCATCCTCAAAATCACCATCATCATCATCATCTTCCTCTTCTTCTTCCTCTTCTTCCTCTTCATCTCCCTTCTCTTCCTTCTCTTCCTCCTCTTCACTATACTCTTCACTGCCGTAGTCAATGGTGGTGTAGTCTTCCGGCTCCAAAGTAGTGGCTTCCACCTCTCCTCTTTCCTTCTCTTCACGCTGGGCTTTCTTTTTCAAGTGTCGACTGCAGATGCCTCTGCTCTTAAACTTCTCTTGACTGCAGAGCTTCTCCAGCACATTCTTCTTCGGGTGCTTCGGCTCTGCTGGCTTCCGTTCTCGCTCCAACGCCTCCAGAGGGTCCAGGATCTCGGCTGAGTTGCATCGCTCGGCGTCGCAGCAGCAGAAATCCTCGCCCATTTTTGGGCTGTGAATGCAGTTGAATTTCTGAAATGCCATAATGTTTCACTGACACAATAGTTGCTGTTGGTACTACAAAGAATGCGAATAAAAGACTCCACTCCGCGACCGGCCGACCAACTACCATGCGCTGCGTCAACATACGTAGCTAAAGCTTAAAGCTATAGAACTCACATGTCTACTGTATGTAGCTGCAATTTGTGACGTACCCAACCCACTACCGGGGTCGTTTTTTAATCAGGAGTGCCGAAGCATGAATCAGAAATGCTATACGTAGTACAGCAGAGCAGAAATTAGTTGCCGCTGCACCAATAAAGCGCTTGCGTATTCTCCGGAGGGTTCCGTGATTTTTTGGCCTAGCGCAAGATATGTAGGCCGGGGCCGATGAGAGGAGGAGCATTCTTGCTGCTATATCTATGTATTCTTGGTACTCTATTGTTTCAGTAAAGTATTTTATGGAAGCCTAACCATAAAATTATGTGCCACATCGTAAATTTCAAATTTACCTTTCCATCGCAAGTGTTGTGTCGCACGTTTTCGTCTGCGCAATCCTGAACAAGAATTTTCATGGTGTCATGGTCTCTTTCGGCGTAGCAATACTCTCCCAGACAAGTTCCTCCGTGCTCGGGATGAGTGCTGTGACATTTAATCAGTTCCTTGGCTTGAAGGCTGCCGATCAGACTTCCAAATATGAGCAGAAAGGTAGAGCGCATTCTCTGGATCGGACGCAAAAAGAGCAGAACGTAGAGTGCGCGAAAGTGACTGGTTTAAATGAGCGAAAAGACAAAGAAGTGGTAGATGTTTAATAGTTGTTTTGATAGATGCACCGCCTACGCACCCAAGCGTGGTAGTCTAAGCGTTTGCGTAAGGGGTTAGGGTGGCATCAGTACCTGTTTTTCGGCTTCTTAAATCACCGCCCATTAAAGATAATTCAAACCGGTTTCGCAGGCTTCAAAATCGATGATGAACGCGAAAGTTACGCGCAGCTGGTTTTTGTGCGGTCGCAACTGGCTCCGTTTTAACCATGAAAGGCCGAAACTGAGACCGTTTATTAGGGAACGGTTGATCTGTGATAAAATTTACTACCCACGTCACGTACTGTACGCACTGCACAAAAGACGCGTTCTAACGGGCCTTGCAACATACCATCAGCATTCAACAGAGGCATTCAATCGGAAATCTAAAGGTATCATATATGTATGAATGGCGCCATGATACCTCATATCGTCGTAATAATGCAGAAATTTAAGTGCTAGCAATCGTTTTCACTCTTACACACAGCTTGCACGTACTGTACAGTTCTTAGTACTTAGTAATAATATTTTTTATGGGACTGGTCTATGCTTTGTAGTCTGAAACTTCAATCTTACAGTTACACTTACAAACATTTTCACAATTCTGTTTTCTAAGAAAATAAGTCTTCACGCTTTTAGTCTTTTCGATGCTTGAGGACTGAGGTCTATGATAAATTATACTACACATGTATGTTATTGGGGGTGCGCCCATAAAAGACGTCGTTTCAGAGGGGAAGGGGGCCCTGTATGAGGTCTTACACCCCATCTTGTAAGGTGTTAGCTAAAAAACGAAATCGCTTTTTTAAGAATTTTTGGAAACCAACCAATTGGTAAAAGGCAAACGTTGTTTCGAAAACGTCATATTTTCAACATGTGAAAGGTTTATATCGATAGAAAAGCGTCTAGAGATTTATTTAATAGTTTTTGCAGTTATGTGACAAGCTGGCATGATAGTTCAGTACACGTTGCATTTGTTGGGGAGTAAACTGAAAATGAAGGGAAGGGGTCCAAAAATCAGTATTTTTAGACGACGTCCTTTTTGGATGGCCCCTTGTTCGAAAGAAATCGGTATAAGTCTACCCGAAGTGCTGGTTGGTTGAGCAGTATGTGCGCCCCGCAGGGAAAAGTCATGAATTGTTGTCAAGTTAGTGTTTCCCTACCTTTATGAGGTGTCGCATTTCACAGCTGTCAAAAGACTGCAGTGGAAAGCTGGTGGCACGAACGATGTACATAGAATGTACGTTATTTTAAAGGGGCCTATAAAATCCATCGGACCTTGTGTGCGTGTGTGAGGTCTCAATTGGAGCGTTGCGTCGACGTGGAAGGCCGCAAAGTCGGTCGACAGGCGATTTCGGGCGGCCGGCCTGACATCGTTCCGACAACCGGCTGCGGGGACTCTACAAATCCGTCAAAGGCGAAAGTTTGTGCGACCACCGGCTGACACCGATTTTCCGTCTGCCCCTGCCACTAAGGTCCCCCATCCAATTTGGGAATCTCTCTTAAACACCCGTCCTTACGTAATCAATTTTGCGCCTTTCGCCCAAGTCCGGTTTGTCTTGGTCATTACGACCGCCTGTTTATTCTCAAGATCGGTTTATATATGGAGTAGCCCTGTCACTAACTCAACAGGATGAAGCAACTTTATCTTCTGCTGACTATTTTTGTGGCTTTAACCAACTCTCAACTGTTAAAGTTTCCAGATTTAAAACAGCTGCTGGGTCAAGCATTTCACCCGGCCGGCGGCGGCAGACTACAACTTCCGAAATTGTCGAATTTTGTTGGAACTAACAATTTCGGAGTTCCGCAAGGACAAGGTCTGTGTTGCGTTGCGTCATTTAGTCTATTGATATAGGTAGAACATTGCGAATTTTCTCTATTTCCAGGTTGTATTCCATTCGTTGGCGACTTTATGAAGATTCTTTTCGCGAACTGTGAACAAAAAATCGACCAGCAGACGTTATTGGCCTGGGGCGGCCAAGTCAATTCTGCCCTAAAGACCGGACGCTTGGACCTGGTCGGAGCGGCCAGACAAACCTGCAAATTGCAGGCTGAACGTCAGTTATGCGGTCGGCTTAGTCAGTCGGTTCTCAATTGCAACATCCTCGGCGCCCTGCAAACTGCCACTCTGCTGCAGCAGTCGAAGAATCGGTGCGACCAAATCTCCAATATAAGCAACCAGTTTCTGGTCGGTCAGAGAGGCCCTCTCAACCAGCTGCTGGGCGGCATCGGCAATCTTGTGGGTGGAGAGGTGGCCGGCGGCTTTTTGAACCAGTTTTTTGGTGCCTGAGTCTCATTGCTGTACATGTAACAGAGGAGGTCTCCCCACGACTGGTCCCCCGGAACCGATTTTAACGCCACGAAATGTTTGGGCCGATTTTTTCTTGCAATTTGTCACAATTTCAGACACGAAAATTGCCTGTAAAACAATTATTTTTAGCTGAATTTGAGCCCAGGTTGGCGTTTTTAGCCCGAAACTACAATTTTTAGTGATTGTTGATCGATTTTTTTGTGCTCTTCCAGCCGGAATTTAGGTTTTCAGACACGACGACCTCTCCTTTTGGCGTTGACCTGTTGCATGTATACTCATTTGATTCTATGTCCTGAATGCAGCTTTATTTATAGTGCTGAAGGAATGTAAGTAAAACTTCAAATTGAGTAATGAACAATGACCATTTGCAAGAACAACAATATACATAAGTGTGCGTGATTACAGAAGTATCAACACCCTGAACCTGTACTATTCACAAAGTCAGCCCAAGCTGGATACTCCCCAAGACTGTAATACATGTGTGCGTACGTGTTCAAATTGAGCACAGTCACAGCAATGCATATGCAGTTCATGAAGAATCCGACTTTCATCTAAAAATTGCACCCGAATCTCAGCAAGCAAAATTTCAATTTTCTACCATGTCAGTAATTTTCAGTGCACCAACTTCGTAGCAAATGGCATTGGGCGGAGTGGCCACAGGAAGCATGAATGCGAACGAAGGTGCGATTGTAGCTGAGAGCGCGAAATATAACGGATTGATGTGTAGATTTTGGGCCTGAAATACAATTCAATTTTCAATCCAACTATTTCTAGTTCACCATTACTCAACTTCTGACTCAGTACATGAATCAAAGAGTAAAATTGGGGCATCGCGATCTGGATTAACAACTCACAATAGAAATCATGATTGGAATGAAGATACTTGCAGTGGCGGTGTTACTTGCAATTTCAGTCATGAATGTGATTATTGCGGTGAAGATCAGATTCAGGGCTAACGATGGAACTTCGCTCAAGCTTCCCTCCAATGTACAGCCGAGCCATAGCGACAATTTGCTGCTCTGAAAACCAAGTCTACATCTAATACAATTCGCTTATTACAGTCAGGCACTAACGCCGTTTATGGTACCGACACCAGGACATAAGGATGAGATGATTGTAGGAGATGCAAGTATGCATCAGAAGCAACTTTAAATACAAAAGCTGATACTTTGGTTCAAACATAGTGTTACAGCCTCAGAGTCGATAATCTACCTGCAGCTTTGCTCACAGAGTGGCTGCTGGCCTTCAAAACCTATTTTAGGCTTAGAATAGGAATGAAACTGCACTGCTATTGTATATCTGTTATCTGAGGCTAAATGCAGCCATTTCCCCACAAAATTTCCATACTGTGAATAAAATAAAAAAGACCCTAACGACACTAGCTAGCCGGTACATATATGGCACCGGTACCCCCACGTTCGGACACTGCGGTAGTAACATATATGGTACCAGTACCATAAACGGTGTAAAGTGCCTGACTGTATTATACAACTAACCTTCACTCCATCAGCTAGAGCAAAGCCTCCACCCAGCAGCATAATTACTGACCACGGGAACTTTTGCTGCATTGAGTGCCATGTCACAAGTCCGACGGTACCGACGCTCGACTGCCACGGGGCAACATTCGGCCACCCAAACATCACCACAGCTACAAACATTGCTGAGACTGCATCAGAGATTTTTCTAAATGGATGGAGTAAGGTGATTCGGGCAGAGTCGGATGACAAATGTGGATACTTGCTATCGAACAGCTGGGCCCATCCAGGCATGAATTCAGGCTGTCTGAAGATCCAAAGGAGCACAAGAAATATGAACCAACACAACACTGACCATTCCGACCAACTGAAACTAGGTACATTTGCAGGTTCTGACCGAGTTGGAAGCAAGTTAGTGCCTCATAGGTCCTAATCCAATGTATTTTTCGCGTAAGAGCGCCTTAGCAGCAGTGTAGTCAGTATTGTCGTTATCCATGCAGAGAACAGTTCTCCAGCCCAGAAAAAACAGCTGCAGCAAAAACCAGGCTAGCAGCAGGAGAATTACCAGCTGAGGAATAGCAAACGGCATCCAGGAAGCAAAACTGATTCCTGTGTTTTTGCCTGGGAATATGCTGAAAGTTAGAATGCCACTGTGGTTTGAGATAGGCGCAATCTCCCTACCCATCTAACTGTCCTTTGAGTACTAAATTTGGTCCTGTCCCTGTCAAGGTACCCGTTCCGCCGAGGTTAGCAGAGTAACATATACAGAGAAGTAGTGATTTACAAACATTCAGTTCTGCAGGGGTCATCAGACTAAAGTCCAAGCGCGGGATGCGGTGTTCCACTGGTTCTTGTCGTCTACTGGAATGCATTGATGCTGAACGACTGCGGCTTGGTGAAACCCTGAAAATGATCGAACTAACAACCTTTTGGCAATTTTTTCCTTGCAACTTCTGGCTAAACTTAGAGAAACCAGAATAATGCTAACTCGACACTATTTTTGCCATCTTCCATGCTGAAAGCAACGTTCTCAATGCCGACAACAGTGTCCAGATGTTCTTGGTGTTCGATTGCATGTCCGACCAGTGAACGATCCCTTTTTCTCTCATTCATTTCAATTTGCTGTCTCTCCTGTGCTTCACTGAGCGGAGATTCAGTGCGCTTGCTCATAACAGTGTTTTCCACTATCGCCATAGCTATGGGCACCATCATGGCTGCAGTTGCTGTGTTGCTTATCCACATGCTCCTGTAATTAATTGCTAATTTGGACTAAAACTGTAAAAAATTTGACCTACAGAAAGCTGGTGACAAGCATAAAACCAAGCATCAACCATTTGGGCTTTGTGCCCATCAACAACAAAACGCGTAGGGCTATGCGTTCATGTAGATTGGAAATTTCTACTGCCAGAGCCACAATCAAGCCACCAACGAATAGGAAATTTGTGTCCTGTAAAATTATCTGTCGTAGCAAACGCGTCCTTCCCCTCATAATATGTACTGTAGATTACTTTTAGATAATTGGCGCACGTTTGACCGACGTCCAGCACATCCAGTAGGGGAAAAAGAAAAATCGGAAGAAACGACGTAACGGCCAGTGGCAACAGCTCCAACATCCAGAAAATAGCCATCAGTAAAACCACATAGCCGCAGTTGGCTGCCTAAAGTGAGTAAGAGCCATACATGTAACAGGTCATCCGCCGAAGGAGGGAGGATGGGTTGGGGGGTCTGAGCCCAAATTTTGGGAACAGGGTTGGGCACTAAAAAACGCTCAAAAATCGAAACAATCGCATTTTTTCGGCTAAAAATCGTCAAAAATCGCTAATTTAGGCTGAAATACAGCTAAAAAGTGCTGTTTTACGGGTGATTTTGGCAATTTTTGTGTCTGAAATTGTGAAAAATCGCAAGATTTGCTCAAATAAATTCTTGCCAGAAAAATCGGAGGGGGGCGGGAAAATGGTCTTGGGGGACCTATCCGGGGCGGTCTGGCCTAAGTCGGGTGAGGGCAGACCCCCAGACCCCCCTATTACATGTATGGTAAGAACTGAAAGAAGAAAGGGAAAAGACATGGGACATACTGTGCCATACAGTACAGTACTTACACCGTGTATAATGTACATCAACACTACTACATACATACTCACAGGTGTCCCAATAGCCAAAGGAAGAGGTAGCAGAAGGATTGGTGACAAAAATATGAGAAATAGCCTCCAGTGGATTAACCAACGCTGAACAGTCATTTTAACCGAATCGTTTAGATGTCAGACTTGCTCCATTTTATGTTCGCTCTGCTTTTAGTTCGGGAAATTTCAGGCCTGTTCTGAAATTTCCCAAAGCCGTCTGTCTGTCGGAGTCTTCTGGCTCCAGATTGTAAATCTTGTAAATCTTTGCCAAAAACGTATAACTCACAACTGGCCAGCCAATCTTCAAGAGCACCCACATAGGCGCTTATCTGTAGTACGTACGCTTACGTATCGCTTTGTGTATCGTCAACGGATTAAAGAAAAGGCAAACCGAAGCCTAAACAAACACTCAAACCGGTGCTTCTACTGGATAGCCGCAATTTAAACTCTACTGCTGCTATTTTACGACGGCAAATATGCGTGCAAGCTGAAACCGACTGAGCTTGTTTGCTGATAAAGTGATTACGCAACACTCAGCTTAATTCTGTATTTATTGATTATTCACAGAACAACCGCAGATGCCAATTTTTGCTGCTTTCTATTCAGGGTTTTAGTAAATATTTCTGATTAATTGGGCATTAGATTGGTTTTACTGATCCGGTAACCATAGCACACACTTTTTGCATCGGTTATATAGACGTCTGCTCAAATTTTAACTGCTCGCTGTAAACATTCGTTTCATGCAGATCTCGGCCAGTATCGCACGTATCTCACGATCGAGTAAAACATGCATACTTAAAGCCGATATTTATCGCATCTGAAACCGGAATCTAGAATTTTTTGCACTGTGCGCATACAAGAGGACACGATTTGCTCGAAGACATGCTCTTTCGTCACTTTACACTCTTCTAGTGGGCCGACACCACGGCCAAGAAGTTTGGCGGAGAACATACATTTCTCGTTTCTGTGTTGTTACGACATCTGCTGCCGAATTTAGTGGCTCTTCTGCTGCATCCAAATGCATAATCCAAGCTGTGTCCGTGCATTTAAGGACATCATTGGCCGAGCCGTCAGACAGTACGATTTAGTTCTATAAAATGGCAGTTGACTGGCAAAAGTGTGCTTTCAGCTACACCAACTTTCTCTTGCGTTTTCCGTTCCTCATCATTGCCATCACTGGCCTCTTATCAGCCGGCCTCACTGGTTACTCGGCTTATCGATTCGTCAGGTCGACAACTTTGAGCGGATTTGACCCTCAGAAGGTTGTCGGTAATCGTTTATCAGTATTTCTGGAAAAGTCTGTTTGCAGGGATTCGAGGCCAGAGGGACCAAGTATACCAGCCGAGCAATGGCCTGGGACAGTCTGCAGGAACAGATGTCAGACACTCCCACACAGAAGACCTATTCGCGCCATGGCCGGTCCATTCAAAGTGGAGATAACCCTAAACTTCCAGCCTGGGCAAAGCTTCTAGCCATGACTCTGCTTTCCACTCCTTGTGGCCAGCTAAACAGCAAGGAGGTTAAATACAGTACGATTGACACTTTTTACATGTACATACCCGTGTTTAAACCCAATTTTTAGTGGAATATCTAGTGCAAGTGGTGTTTAAAGTGAAGGACCTGCAAACTCTCTTTTCTGCCGAAACCCTCAGCGAAATTTGCGGTCTATCCGACGCCATACAGCCTTCGATAAAAGAATTCGATGACTTTCTGTTGTACAGGAATCTTTGGTCGCTGCCAGAGTATGCAGTCTGTCATGCAGCAGCCGAAAGGGACAGTTGTAATCCAAGTCAGCAGCACGCCGATCAGCTACTACAAAGTATAAAAAATTGCTACCCACAAAAAGAACAGATAATCTTATGCCAGAAGGGTCAGAAGGAGGTGTGCGCAAATTTGACCCAGGACTGCGCCGGCCGCATGATGGGAGATCTTATCTACCATATTCTGCCAAACAATGTCATGGTAGCAGGTCAGAGTCCGCTTTATGTCAACACCCTTCTGCCTATGTTCACTTATGAGGCGTACCGCTACCGGTACCGAAGGACCTCTGATATCAAGCTGTCCATGTACGATCATTTGACCGACAGGATCACGTCATATGCTGATAAGCAGAAAAAGATAGAACTAGTGGGTTTACAAGTGGGCATGAAACTGGAGGTGTTCAATCAGAAACTTTCCAACGATACCTGGTGGGGGGCAATTGCCACAGCTATAGTTCTGCTCTTCATTTTCGGCTATTCAGGCAGTATTTTTTACACAATTATGGTCAGTGTATGTTTGGTTTTCTCAGTTGGGATCTCATACTTCGTCTACACTTTCGTCTTCAAAGTCGATTACTTTCCATTCATGAATCTGCTGGTGGTGGTGCTGCTAGTGGGCATTGGTGCAGATGACACTTTCGTGCTGAATTACATATTCAGTTGGACCAAAACTGAACACGGCGAGCAGAGGACCAGTCGCATCTCAGCTGAGACGCTCTACTCTGCCTTTGCCCATGCAGCTCTGTCCATGTTTGTGACCAGTTCCACCACCGCTGCGGCATTCTATGCAAATATGGTCAGCAATGTGATGAACATCCGCTGCTTTGGTATCTTTGCAGGCACTACTATGCTGGTCAATTATATTCTAGTGGTCACCTGGCTCCCTGCCAGTCTGATAGCAATGGACAATTATGTAAATCCTTGCTTCCGGCACTGCACCGATCTGGCCTTTTTGACCAGATGCAGAAAGGCCGTGGGACATTCGAGGAAAATTGTGGGCACTGTGCCCGGATATTTGGTGCGCACTTTGCTGAATCAGCTAGTGGACAGACTGCGATGGTTGTGGATTGTTGTCATTAGTGCAATTGTGGCGGCGTCAGCCTTTGTCATGTTCAGATACCCTGGACTTTCGTTGCCTGAGAGAAATCCTATTCAGGTCTTCAAATCATCGCATCCTTTCGAGTGGTACGATAATCAGGTACATGAGTTTAGAATTCAGCCAGGGAATTCTTGAAAGTAACGGTTTCAGGCTGAACTATACTTTCCATTCGCCTCGGCCAAATATGACTGGCCCATTTACATCACTGTACTGTGGGGCTTCAAACCCATCGAGGATGCCAGTTTTGTCAACCCAGACATCAAGGGAACCCTGAAACTGCACCACTCATTCAAATTCGACTCTGCACAAACTGTCAAAGAATTATCCAATCTGTGCCAACGAATCATCAATTCTACCGTTTCAGCCAGCCGCCGCAAGTGCTGGGTGACCAGATTTCTGGAGTGGTCTCGCCATCTTCCATGCTACAAACGCACAACCCAAGTTTGTTGCAACGTCGATGATCCACTTTTCCGGCCCTCCAAACTACCCAGATGTATCCGCTGGGCCTCAAAAAAGCTGCGCAGAGGCAACGACGGCCCAGTCTTCCTCAAAGATGGCACCAATCCAGTCGGCTATGAACTGAGATTCAAGTCTAAGTTTCATTTCAGCGCCATCTACAACAAGCTGGACAGACGTCTCTCTGCTGTGGAGTCGGAAATCGATGGTATTTTGGCATTGAGCCAAGTTGAGTCACTGCGAAAGGGCTGGTGGGTGAGCACATTCACCAAAGCCACTCAGTGGCATCAACTGCTCTCCAGTTTGTACCATGGCACTCCGATCTCTGTCTTGGTGTCAGTTGGTGTGGCACTGTGGGTGGTGATCATGTCAACGCAGACCTTGGTCATTAGTGCCATGTCGATCATCACTATTTGTGGGGTAATCGTCACCACAATCGCCAGCATCGTGCTTCTCGGCTGGAGGATCAACGTCGTTGAAAGCACCATCATCATTCTGACCGTTGGGCTGTCCTTCGACTTCACACTCCATTACGCCGTTGCTTACAAGCTAGCCCCAAAGGGCAGTAGAAAAGAAAAAGTGGCTTACGGTTTTGAATTCATCGGAATTCCAGTGCTCCTGTCCGCTCTGACCACGTTCAGTGCAGGAATGGCGATGATGCCTTCGATTACGTCAGCTTATTACCAGATCGGGGTCTTCATGATGCTGGTGACAGCTTGCAGTTGGTTCTACTCCACCTTCTTCTTCATGTCCCTGATGATCTGCTTCGGACCTGAGGACCAGTGGTCACCGGTTTGTTGCGATGACAGCGATGACGAATGGACTAACAGTCCCAGTCCAGATGTTACTGATATGAAGTTGTGATGAAATAAATAAATTGATCGGAATAAGAATACTTAATCAATTAAATGCTTGTCTCATCCAAAATTTTTTTCTTTATACAGCTTTTTTAAATCGATATTTTGGCTGGTGGTTGGTATTACAGATCTGAAAGAGGAAGGTCTATATCACGAAAACTAAACAATATTGAAATTTGCACAAAACCTTTGTAACTTTTGAATTTTTGCGGTCTGCACTAACTTTCGCTCTTCAAAATCTCCGTGAATCAAGCTTGGGTCGCCCAACCGCTCAAAGTTTCGATGTGTACGAAGTTATTGTCGATTTTCTAAACTTTTCTCCTAGAGAAGCACAGCACAAGCATGTTGTGATCCTATCTAAATAGTCCAATTTACGTACATATGCACTACACTACAGTATAAACAAATTGACATTTTGTCTTTCTCAAAATAAACAGACAGAGTAAAATGATGATATTTGCAACTCAGAAACGCTACAAGAATGTTTTCTCAAATCGCCCGCCTGAGTAGGCTGAAAATAGAATTTGTTGACTAGTCC